>RJWT010005039.1:0-31819 GCA_004365215.1 Cuniculus paca
CAAATAGATAAAGATTTAGGAACCATAGAACATTCTGTAAACAAATTAGAAGAATTTTTAAATTCCCTGGCTGAAATAGTCCTACAGAACAGACGAGGATTAGATCTCCTGTTTTTAAAACACAGAGGCCTCTGTTTAGCCCTCAGAGAAGTGTGTTGCTTCTACACCAACCATTCTGAAGTGGTTAAAGAAAGTCTCAGTCAACTCAGAAGGCTTCTACAAAGAGGAACAAAGAAAGCAGAGGGAAAATTGATATGAGCAGCTATTCAGCTTCTCTCTGTGGCTAACTACTTTAATTTCAGCACTCATTGGGCCCCTGGCCTTACTCCTGCTCACCCTCACCATCGGCCCCTGCTGTATTAATTGCCTGACTATGTATATACAAAAGAGAATTCAGACTGTCAAAATCATGGTGCTTAGGACCCATTATCAGTCCCTCAGGGAAAACTGAGGACCCTGAGGAAACAATGATTTGATTCCCTCCTAAAACCAGTGGGGAATGTTGTAGGCCAATATAATAGAGAAATTACTGAACCCTGTCTGTACCTCCTCGCTCCCTTGCTTGTGAGGCTACCCCCCCTTGAGAATGCAACTTAGTTCCATATTCCCAGGCCTGTTAGGTGCACTGTGCCCCAGCGGGTATGCCAACCAGGATGTTATAGATGTATGCATAATTGTAATCATTGTCAGTGGGGATGGCAACCAGGACATCATAGATACATGTTTAATTATAACCATTGTCAATGGGGATGGCAACCAGGACATCATAGATGCATGTTTAATTGTAACCATTGTCAATGGGGATATGGTTGTAGTACATAAATACCTAGCTCTCCCTTCACTCAGGACGCCATAGTGGTTCCCTGCATGGGTCCTGCTGTTTGGTCACCAGTTGGCTAATAAAAGGCTCTTAAATTCTAATTGGCACTGTCTCTGGCTCCTTGGTTTTATCTTGAATCCAGTACAGGTCACATATCAGTTATTTTGTCTATGACATACACAGACACACAGAAGTATACTTTGCCAGGTTTTATGGCATGTCTCCATCAAGTCCTGCTGATGACAAGATTAAGAAGCCAAAAGCAAAACAATTTAATAAGTAAAATTTTTATTAGTGCTCACTTTGGCAGCATGTATACTAACACTTTTATTAATACATTTGCAGTGTATTTTAGCATTTGTTGTCAGAACATGGCACATGTACACAGCACATCTGAAGTCTTACTTCTTCTTCGCAACCCTTTCTCCTCATTCCATCCATTTCTTCATCCTGTTTCCATTTGTAAAATATCTCATTTTCCAATTATTGCTCTATTATTTTTTCTTATAAAAGTAAAAGATAAACAGAATACCTCCAATAGGAAAGTCAATTCTAAATAGCAGATCCTGAATATGTAGCTCTATAAGGACTTCAGCATCTTTCCTATGTTTCTAAAGAAAATCCACATGACTTCTATGATTCCAAGAAGCAGAATCCCAAATGATGGGTATGAGGCCACACTGTGACCCCAGCAGTGGAGATCCACAGTGTGCTGCACAGATGTGATGATCACAAGAGTAGGAGTTCAATGCATGAATACTGGAGTGTCAGATTCACCTACTAAAAACTAAGATGCAGGGCTGCCTGTGTTTGGGGGCACAATCTTTGTGTCCAGTTTGTGGTGCATGGCACCAACTAAGATAATTGTAGTCCCTCTTTATCTACATGTTAATTCTGCCAGTTTAGCAGGTCTAATATTAAAAATTCCAGAAATAAAAATTGGCAAGTTTCAAATCATGTACCATCTCAGTAGCATGATTAAACCTCATGCCACAATTATCCAGCATTTATCTCATCACATAGCTCTTGTGTGATGTCACATCTTGAAAATAAGGGTGAGTACAATAACAGGGGTAACATTCAGAAAAAGATAGCAATTTATATGGCACCAATTACACATTTTATTATAACCATTTCAGTATTAAGTATCATTATGAATCTCTACATGTGCATAATTTATCAATTAATTTTTTTCTTAGGTATATATGTACATAAAATGCTATATGTGTGTATGTGTGTGTATGTGATTATTATTCACTGTTGGAAGCATACATTGGGGACATGGAATCATATCCTCCTTAGTAAGGGACACTATTCTGTTTTTTATTACAATAGATATGCAACTCCTACCTTTCTTGTTTGTCAAAAAAGAAAAAAAAAGATAAGTTTTCTTGAAGAGACACATGACTGACTTATCAAGTAACAAACAGCATGTACATTTCCCAAAAGCACTCTTCCATTTTCATCTCTAAATAATAGATTCTTGAAAACTTTCTATCTTTGCCCAAGGAAAATACCCTCATTTTACATGGATTGTGCTTGAACCTCAGAAGTAACAAACCTAGAACAGGCATACATTTTTGAAAGGAAAATGCAGTTTTAGAATGTTTAGTATCTAGAAAAGACTGGGTGGGTCAGTGGTAATCAAAGTAAAGCGGAGAGATAGTTTGGAATGGCAAAGAGAACACAAATATCTCTAGGCAGACAGTAGATGAATCACCCTTCACACCACCTGGGACTTTAAAAGAACTATTGAAGATGAGAGGACAGGGAGGGGCTCATGTCTGGTAATTTGTTTCTCAAGTCCTTTTGATTATACATAAGTATTTGTAAATGTACTTGTATTCTCAAAGGTATTTTTATTTATCCATTCTTAAATCCACATAAAAGCCTTTGTGTTTTCCTTTTGTACTTCATCAGTTAACAAAATATAAATCAAGGACTCACAAAATCCTGTTCAATGATTTATGTTCTGGTGGGCATGCTGGCACATGCCTGTAATCCCAGCACTCAGGAGGCTTGGACAGGAGGATTTCTATGAGTTCAAGTCCAGCCTGGACTACACAATGAGTTGAAGGCCAGCTTGAACTACAGAGTGAGACCCAGTCTCAAAAAAATTTTTTTGATTCTACATTCTTATCTTATTTTATAAATATTGTGATGCAGATGATGAATATGAGCTATGAATTTCCCTTCATGCTTCCTGGGCAGCTGTATTCCCTACACCTTCCAGCTGGAGATAACACCAATAGAAAACATATGAACAATGGAAAGCTGCAGAGTGGTGGAAGCCTAGAGATTCATACACAGAAGCCGTGCAGAAGGAAGAAATCACAGCCATTGAGTGCTTATTTTCTCTCTGAGTTTGTGGCCCTACCTTCCTTTGAACATTGTATACCCAGTTTTGATTTTGGCATGCATACATTTGCTGGGGTCTATCTATAATTTGGGTACATAAAAATCTGTGAAGATCAGGGTCAGAGATAGATTCCCTTACATAGTTTATTGGGGAAGGGGCGACAGATTTTATACTTTCAATGAGAACCATAAAGTGATTCCAGGAAAGTGTGCTCCTCTAGCAAAGATTAGGGTATAGGAGGTTGCATTTGCCCTGGGAAAGCTCAACAGCAGGCTATGGTCAGCTCCCAGATTAGTATTTTCAGCTGTTGCTATGTCATCACCAGGATCTTATTCACTGCGGCACATTTCAGAAGTCAATCTTGCCCTTTGCATTGGAAAGATGTTTAACTGTCTGAATGTGGATGTTTCCCATGATTGAGAGTGAAGCAGGTGGCTTTCCTTTACTACTGTTTTGTAGAATATTGCTATTGAATAATTTCAGTGTGTGTATGTGCAAATTTGTTTCCTGGTGACTGTTATCTTCTTGATGATTATATTCTCCTCATTTTGTTTCACTTCCTCCTCGGAGAGACTAATACTATAAAAGGAGCCATATATGTGAATAGACAGAAACTTATTTGGATGTGAAAACTTCATATCTATGTACTACACTAATGTTGGACAAGGACTCAACAAATAATTTGGAGAAGCATATTCAATTGAAGATAAAGCTAGAGCTAAGCACAAGGTAGTTCATCAAGAGGATTTCTGGATGATGCTAAGCAGATTGGACTCTTATCAACAAGCAATTGATAAGCAACGTTCTGCAATAGAGGTAAAAATTTATGAAATACTGAGAATGGGATTGAGGGAGTACTATAATCTCAGAAAAGATCAAACATATATATGAACACTAAATGATAATAAATGACTAAATCAGTGTAGTAAACAGTGGAGGTGAAAATAATTAAAGCTAATCAAAATGAGGAATGGCATTAAAAATGCAAAAATGGCACTGAAAAATGCCAAACAAAAACCAGAATAGAAATGCTTCTTATCAAGTACAGCCTCAGTGGAATGTACAATGCAACTGTTTTGGTCAGAATGAAAATTGTATCTCGAGCATCTTTGTTTTCTTAAATGTTACAAATATTAGTTTATGAATTGTAGTAACAATCACAGCCAAACTTGCCAAAGACTTCAAGGGCTCAGCATTGCTCTTTCATAAAAGCACATTTCATTTAAACAAATTTAACTTAGGTATAAGAATAGCTGCATATATTTATACATCCAGGTCAGAATCCTCTGACATGACACAAGCTGTTAACAAAACAGTACTGGAACAAGCATAATACAGGACTGTTGTCAGTTCAGTTACATATTTGGTGACATAATCTGTATAACATAAGGTAATTTGAATAACATAAAGGCCGATGACACTTTCTACTTCTCAACTAATGGTACTCCACAGGAGACTTCATCCTACCATCTTAACCATCTGATCTTCATGTCTATATTGTGAAATTATTACCACATTCTTCGTAGCTAGCATTTGCACCACCTACCACAATTGGTTTTTGGGTATACGGAAAAAACACTAAAACCTTTTAGCCAATTGTAATGCTATGTGGCATTACATCGCCCACTGTAATCACTATTAGATCTATGCCACTTTTTTGTACTCTACAAGAGACACACTGTGCTTTCTTACCATCTCAACTATCCCACTTCTATACATGGCAACCATCTCTATCTTCTCTGCTTCTTTAAAGTTGTAAATTTTAGAGACTGAAAAAAAATATGATCAATCTTTATTTATTTCTGGCATATTTCACTTAATAACTTCTTGGATAAGTTACAATGTCACAAATGAAGGATTTTCTGCAGGTCTCAATAAAATTTCACTGTATGAATAAACTTCACTTTACCCATCCAACTAAAATCATAGTTTGCAAGTAAAATTTCCCTTTAAAGCCATGTACTGGAGACTTGGATGCAAGTTCTGAGTTTAACATTATTATGCACTTTCTGCCACCATCAGCGCATTAATTCACAGATATATTAGAGGAAGAATGTCCCTGCATGTGTGCTTTAAATTAGCGTATGTCATTCCTAATACAACTCTGTCTCTGTCTGATTCTTGGCTTTCTCACATTCTGCAATTATACTTGTGGAGGACCACCAGGATGGCTCTCCTTGAAAGAAGAGCAATTGTCTCCCTTTTTGGCTAAACCTGGCACTATTTCCATGTATTGATATATATGGATCTCGCTAGGATTTGTCTTTGTCCCCTCATTTGGCTTTAAGCAATGCAAATGCATCTAGTGGAGGTATTGATGTGTAGTCTTTAAAGCACTGTGACAGGTCAGTGATCACTTGACTATAACTCCCAAGTAGTACGTGTGAACTAGGTTGAGTGACACCACAGTTAGCTGGAATTGAGCTTCAAGAAAGATGTTGTGACATCTCAGGACATTAAGATTACACACTGAAACTGAAGCACCAACCCCAAAACACTAGATACTACCCCAATCTGTGATATGCATATTACTCGTTTGGCATACTTCTGCAGTGATTTCAGGTCTCCTACCCAGCCCAGCTCACAGCACTTGTGTACTTCCTGACTTTCTCACAGTCACTCATCCACAAGCCACTCCCCAAAACTATAAATATGCCTTAGTGTCTTTATTCTCACCATGTATTGCACTGTAGGTGGTAGATGGGAATCACTTATTGGAATTTCAATAACTTTTCCCTGGGATTACAAATGTGGACTCCTTCAGATCACAGTGAGAGCCAGGAGGGTTTCCTATAGATACTAAATCTCATTGAGTTTGTGCAAGTTTTCTGAAGTTATAAGAATCATAAAATGCTTGGTCACATTATTTACATAGGTATTCTCTTCAATGGGAGCTCCTTCATATTTTTGAAAGTAAGAGAAAAATTGAAGGGTTTCCTGCTTTTATTGCATACACATGACTTCCCTCTCATGTGAATACTCTCATATACTTTAATGCACTAAGAAAAATTAAAATTTGCCATATTCACATATGTTCAGGCTCTCTTCTATGAATTCTTTGAGATATGTAATGGTACCTGTGTATTCAAATATTGTTTGTATTGCATAAGAAAAACTACTCTGCACTAGCCTTTTGTGTCAGTGCAAGTCCTTTTTATACTTAAAGTTAATTTTCTCTTAGTTTTTCAATGTCTATGATGATTATTACAGTAACCAAAGGTTTTTCTGTACTACTAATGTACACACATTTTCTGCACTGTGTGATTCCTTTCATGCCTTACACAATCATTGTGTGTACTGAAAGCATTTTCACATTGCTTACAAATATATTTTTTTCCCACTGTGAGTCTGTTCTTGTGTTTGACAATTACTGTTTGAAAGCTTTCCCACATTGCTTACATAAAAAAGGTTTCTCTCCTGTGTGAGTTCTTTAGGGAGGAGAACCAAGAAGCCAACTCACGCTCTCACTTGAGTCAGCAGCAGTTGTGGGCTGGGAGAATAAAGAAGCCAAACTACACCCTCCTGTGATCCAGCAGCAGTCCTGGGCTGGGAGGAGAACCAGAAAGCCAAGCTGCACCCTCTTGTGAGCCAGAAGCAGTCATGCAGGCCAGGATCTGTTTAGAAGATAACAATATGCAAGGAGGGCGCCAAGCTGTGCCCTCCCATGAGCCAATGGCAGCCATGAGGGACAAGAGGAGAACCAAGAAGCCCACCCATGGTCTTATGTGAGGCAGCGGCAGCCATGTGGGCCAGGAGGAGAACCAAGAAGCCAAGCCATGCCCTCCCACAAACCAGTCAGTGCCCAGGCCAGGAGACAACAAGAGTGCTGCCCCTCCCTGTAAGTAACTGGCTGATTCACTAGAACACAGGCTGAGATGATAACAACTGAAGTAAAAAAACAAGTTAATGCTTATACTGTTTGATTGACTCTGCAGGCCTAAAGCCGGTAGTCTGAGGATCTGTTTAGAAGATAACAATATGTAATATAGCAACTATGAGGGATTTCCTTCTCTCTTGTTTTTGAATCCAATATTGTTCTCACTCTTTGGCTTTGTTTTGTTCCGTTTTGTTTTATTCCCTTAAAAAAAAAAACAAATGGGACTTGCAATTCTGGTTTTCTGAGGACTCTCCACACTGATTTCCAGAGTGGTTGTACCAGTCTACATGCCCACCAACAGTGGAGAAGTGTTCCTTGCTTCCCACAGACCCTCCAGAATTTGTTAGTGGTTGATTTCTTCATAATAGGCATTCTTTCTAGGGTGAGGTGGAATTTCACTGTTGTTTTAATTTGCATCTCTTGAATGACCAGTGATGTTTAACATTTTTTCACATATTTATTTGCTGTTTGTATTTTTTTCATCTGAGAAGTGCGTATTCATCTCAGATGCCCATTTTTTGATTGGGCCTTTAAATCTGGAGGACTGATTTTTAAAATTCTTTATATATTCTCAATAGCAATCCTTTGTCTGAGGAACAGCTGAAAAAAATCTCCCACATTGTGGGCTGTGTCTTCACTCTGTTGGTGGTTTCTCTTGCTGTACAAAAGCTTTTCAGTAGGATGAGATACCAGTTGTTTAATCTTTGTGATAGTTCCTGTGCAATCAGGCTTTTGTTCATAAAGTCTTTGCCTACACCAATGTCTTCAAGAGTTTTATGTACTCTATCTTCCAGCAGATTTAATGTTTCTGTTTTAATATTAAGATCTTTAATCCATTCTGATTTTAGCTTAGTACGTGGTGAAAGATATGGGTCCAGTTTTAATCTTGAGCATGTATAGAGCCAATTTTTCTAGCACTATTTATTAAAGAGGCTATTTTTCTTTCAGTGAATGAGTGGCAACTTTGTCAAAGATAAGGTGGGTTAGTGTGTCTGCACTTGTTTCTGCATCTTGTAATCTGTTCCATTGATCTTTGGGTCTGGTATTTTTGCTGGTACCACACTGTTTTTATCACAGTAGCTTTGTAGTATAATTTCAAGTCTGGGATTGTGTCCCCTGTCTTATCTGTGTTGTCCAGGATTGTCTTTGCTATTCTAGGTCTTTTCTGGTTCCAGATGAATTTTAGAATTGTTTTCTCTAATTCTGTGAGATATGCTGTTGGTATTTTGATCAGAATTGCATTGAACCTATATAACAGTTTTGGAAGTATGGCCATTTTCACTATATTGGTTCTTCCTACCCAAAAGCAAGGGATATCTCTCAATTTTCTAATAGCTTCTTCAATCTACCTTCTCAGAGTGTGGTAGTTTTCAATGTAGAGATCTTTTACATTCTTTGTTAGATGGATTCCTAGATATTTTGATTTTTGGCTTGAATTTGGCATCTTCCTGCCTCAGTGTTTCAGAGTGCTGGGGTTACAGCTGTACACCACCACATCTGGGTCACATGCATCATCTGGCACCCTAGATGTAGCCTCCAACACATATCAAGTTTGTGTAGGAGAAGAATTTCAAAATGAAACAATCTAATGTGGTTTTGTAACTCTACAGAGCTTTGAAATCGTGAGTGTGGAGTCATCTGGGCACTGAACCTTTCTCTTATCTCATAATCCCAAAGAGGCTTCCACTGCATCTGCAAGGCCACACCATGCAGTGGGTAAGGAGTCAGTAGTGTGGTTATTGCTTTTTTGTTTTTTGTTTCTCTCTCTCTCTCTCTTTTTTTTTTTTTTGACATTCCAGCTGGTGCCAGTCTGTACCTTCAGGATCTGTCTCCATTTGGCACTGCTGGCTCATGTAAGGTAGTGGCTCTCCTCCTCTGGAGTTATGAGCTATTGCTTGAGGGACATTTGTCACACATGGACCATGATTCTAAAAATTCTGCTTGATACATAGACTTTGTCTATTTGTTTGAGATAGGGTCTTTCTATGTAGCCCAGACTGCCCGCAAACTGCTGCCTCAGCCTCCCCAGTGCTAGCTGTGAACCACCACACCTGCCACTCCAGGGTTTTTAAGCATTCTTTGCCTTGAGCCTCTGTGTCAGTGTGTTTGTTCTGATGTGAAGGATGGGACCCAGGTCTTGTGCAAACACATGACCCCAGCCACATCATCCCCTCTTCCCGTCAGTTAACACTTCAGTCTGAGAAGCTAATGGTGAGAAGAGTGTGCCTTCGTTTATGTTGTCCTCTCCTGAGCCTGCACAGGCTGCATCAGTGCAGACTGTCATAGCAACCCACCCTTGACAGTTTGAGGACTAACTTTGGCTCTGCTGGCTGCCCCACATCCTGTGTTCAGGACCATTCAGCTGGTCCAGCTGTTTGGTGCAAACCTCCTCCAGACCAGTGGGCTTCCGGAAGGCCCTAGAGCAGACTTTGGAGGAGTTCCAGTTGGTCACTGTCATAATGTCACTAGGCTTGGTCAGTGAGTTTCCCAAGCTTAATCCACTCCCCTCTTGTCACATAAAAAGAATTTTCAGAACATGTCAGAAAGAGGCACAAGTAGGGTTTGTTAAACAAAGACAGAGAGCATAGTGCCCTCTCAAAAGGGGAGTGCAGGTGCTCAGAGACATTAAGCACATTACAGTTTGGAACTGAGTATAATTCTACTTTTCTTAAGGAAGTGAAAATTAGGAAAGGATGCCCATTCCTTCTCTCTCAAAACTAATTAAAATATTCCTAATATGAGGAAAACAACTCTAATAGCCTTCCCAGAGATGAAATAGATTAGTATGATGTTATGTTTAAAGTTACCTAATAAGGGCTGAGAATTTAGCTCAGTGGCTCAAGTGCTTGCCTGGTAAATGCAAGGTCACGAGTTCGATCCCCAGTACCAAAAAAATAATAAATAAATAAATAAATAAATAAAGTTACCTAATAAAATGTATGTGACAGATGCACAGAGAATGTCTGCACCAGTGCTAGTTGGAAAACTGCTCCCCAAACCCTGTGACCAGGCCTCTCCATGGCTCTCTGGTGCGCCTGTGCGCTATTGGGGAGGGGACAATGGTCATATTGGTGCAAACTTGGCTTGTTGAGGAGGAGTAGTTTGCTTGGGCAGGGAGTTCTGCGTATATTTACATGGCAAGATTATTTTTTTTTTCACGACAGGGTCTCTTCACCTAGCCCAGCCTGGTCTCATAATGCTCCTGCCTCAGGGTCCTGAGTCCTGAGATTACAGGCATGTGCCACCACAGCCAGCCAGTGGTCAGGTTTTAAGTCCAGCTCTGCCATTTATCATCTCTGTGAGTTTATAGGAACAGTGTTTCTTAGTCTCAGTTTGCTAATCTCTTGCATGAGGATAGCAAGTCTCCCTTGCTCACTGGGCACAGAGGAAAAAGGAAGATAATGAATCAGATGCCAATTCCTGCTCTGGCAATTTTGTGAGATTCCTAACAGAAAAATGCATGAATTTGAAGAAATTCGGAGCTCATCACATGCCTGGCTTCTCAAGAGTTAGCCACCAGTGTGAGAGCCGCAGGTGTGAGAGAACTACATTCACTGGGAGCCCAGCAGGAAAGTAGTTTAGAAGGCAAGTGAAGGGAGGCCCACATCCACCCTGCACGCTTCCTCTCCCTGTCTTTTACAGATAGTTCTGTGCATCTCTTGGGTCTACCCCTACCTTTGTTCTGCCACAGCTAGAATTCAGAATAATTCAGTGGAAATGGGTATTTTGATTTACTGGGTCATCTGGAATGGGGTCGGGTGGGGTGGAGCCCCTGATACTGGGGTTTCTGTAGGAACTTTAGATCAGTAGAAAGACAGGGCAATTAAACATAACAGGTTCTTTCTTTAGAAAAGGTGGTGAAAGCTGGGGCATGTACATCTGTAATCCCAGCTGCTCAGGAAGTTGATGAAGGATCACATGATCAGAATGAGCCTGGGAAACTTAGCAAGTCAGGTATCAAAATTAAAAATTACAAAAGGCTGGTTCAGTGAGAGAACACCCTTGGGTTCCAACCTTTGTACTGGAAAAAAGAAAAAGAAAAAGAAAAAAAAAGGAAATATCAAGAAAGTGGTAAAGTACTACAGAGTACCTTTGGCATTTTGGGCTAGTCATAAAGAATGAGGTGGCACATGCCTGTTATCCCAGAATTCTGGAAGGCTGAGGCAGAAGGATCAGAAATTTAGGCAGTTTACCAAATCCTAGTCTGAAAAAAGGGGGGAGGGGTTGGTTGCTCCTTGGTTCCTTGGAAGCATTTGGTCTTAGTTTTCAGAGCTGGAAGAGGCTGAGCTGCTCATGTCTAGTTAAAAAGAAACAAGTTGAAGAGATTCCCCAGGCTGTCAGTTTCAAGTATAATTTTGGTTAACCTTGGAATGAAACTTGTATCTGTTGTGTGCATTGCCTCTCCTGGGTACTTTCTTTTTCTTACCTTTTTTATTTTTGTTTTTTTTGAGTCAGGGTCTCACTATGTGGTTCAGGCTGGTCTCAAGCTCACTGTGTAGCTCAGGCTGATCTCAAACTCATGGAGATCCTCCTGTTTCAGCCTCCAGAATGTTGGGATGACAGGTGTGCACCACCATGCCCAGCCATTTCTCTTTTTTAAAAAAAGTTAATACATGTTTGCAATAAATAATGATTACATTCCTCTGGGGAGTTGATGAAGTATATACTACATCTTAATTCATTTTGTGTCTGTCCACTTCTCTCCCCTTCCTCCTCCTCTAGCTCTTGGTCCCTCTCCCGTTGTTCTCTCAGCCTGTGTTCTTGCCCATGTGATGCAGGGCAGGGTCTGACTATGTAGTTCAGGCTACCCTTGAACTCATTACATAGGCCAGCCTGGCCTCAAATTTGCGACGATCCTGATCCTCCTGCCTCAGCTTCCCAAGTGCTGGGTTTACAGGCCTGTGCCACCAGGCCCATCCATCCTGGATTTTTACATTGTTTGATATTTGGATATGCTTTTGTTTTGGGGCCACTGGTAGAATATAGGGCCTCAGAGAGGCTAGGCAAATGCTTTCTGACTACAAGGCATCTAGGCTGTTTCCACAGATAACTTTAAAAATAATCTTTAAATGTGCACCTCTGAAAGAGGGCTATTTAGATACACCTAAAACAGTTCATAAGTGGTGTCATTTGAGTCTTGTGGTGGCTTGGGGCTGGCATTCCGTGCTGTCCTCTGAACTTCAGACTCGAAACACTGCCTGAACCGTGGCTCTCTGAACTTGTGCCCAGTTGTGTACACCATCTATTATAGCCTCTGGAGCCACAGTGGTCAGGTCCTTAGGTCAGGGCCACAGCTTCTGCTCTGTCCTCACCTGTCCCATGATACTCTTTAGTTAGTATCGTGCTTGGACTCAGTGTCTTTTGTTTAGAAATGAAGTAGCCTTCTCCAGTGCTAAAAGTAGAAGTTTAGAGGTGCTGTACACCCATAATCCCAGCACACTGGGAAGGTGAGGAAGGAAAATCAATGGAACCCAGGAATAGGAGATCATGAGATATATGAGATTATAGCTCAAAAAATGTTTTTTTGCTATTAATAAGTGTTTTCCGCCATTATATTTTATTACTAGTTATCACTGCCTATAAAGGTATTCATCTATTTTTCTAACATTATGACTTAAAACCTTAGTGAATGATACCATTATGTATTTCACAATGTACGCATATCAAATATACAGCTGAACAAAATGTTTAAAATGAACTGCTTGTGTTGATAACACCCAGGGGATGATACAGTCATGGAACAGGCCCCCTCATGCCCGTGTGGACCTTCCCTCTGTGGGGCAATTGGCTTCAGCTGCTCAGCACCAAGCCTGGAACAACTCAACCAGTCAGCTAGTGGCAGTACTTCAGTACCTTGTTCCCTGAATATGCCAGCAGGTGTCTGTTCTAAGGGGCATTTGCTTGATTCCCATTGTTGGCAGTTATGACTGTAAATAGCTTTGAGCATCCTCCTCAGGGCAGGGGATACAGCTCAGTGGCAGAGTGGTGCCAGAGGCCTTGGTTTTCAGCACTAGCACCACACACACACAAATCTAGCATGACTGCCTTATACAAATACAGTTTTTTGTTTTAAAAGAATTTCTGTTGTTGTGAGATTACATTCATTGTGGGGATTTGGTACATGGACATCATACATCTTAATTTTTTATATCCCCTTTTCCTTCTCATCTCCCTTTCCCTCCCTCTCTTCTTTTCTGCAAAAGATCTATTCCCCTGTTTCCTATTATCTGTAATTTTCTCTTTATTTCTTCACAGATGTTTTCTTTTATTTTTTTCCTTCCTTTCCACTCCATCTTCACTGTCAGCCAGGAGTTCAAGCATCTGTATGCCTCACCCTCTCCTGAGGAGCTGGAACTACAGGCTCAAGGCATCAGGCCCTGCTGACACAATTACTGGGGTGCTTATCTGCTAGGTGCCCAGGGTGATGCTGCTAAGTCCACAGCAAGGGTGAGGTGGGCTTGTCTTCTGTGCTCGACAGGTTCCCTGTACCACTGTCCTTGCCAGCAGCAGTTAGGCCTCTGGTACCCCCGCACCATGCACCCCACCAGCCAGTGGCCTTGCCCTGTTCATTAGCTTGGCACTGTTGAGTTTGCGTTTCCTGATATCAGAGGATGTTGGATGCCCTTGTCCTTCACAGTGACCTCTTCTGTTAGGCGCCTGTTCAATCAGCTCTCCTGTTCTCCAAGAATTGGGTTGTTCATCTTCTTATTCTTAAGGCTTATTTCTCTGTGCCAGACATAGTGTTGGTTCAGAAAAATATTTTTACCTCATCTGTCATTTACTTTCCCAATTTCTTACTGGTAGTTTTCATGAAGATATTAAGTTATTAGTATTTTTAATTCAAAAAAAGAGAGGGACATAAGGAAAAGTGAACCTTAGACTCAGTATATCTTTTGCCCTTCTTAAAAATTAATGTGTTAATTTTTAACATGAAAGGTGCCTCTTTTTCTTTTATTTTTAAAGGCTTATTTAGACATGTCACTTGCCTCATAAATCTTTGTCATCCTATTTCCTGCTCAAAACCAAACTTTTTGCTTGTTTTGCTTTATGTGGCAATGGAGAGCTAAGCCAAGAGCACTCTAACCCCTGAGCTACATCTCCAACTCTTTATTTTTATATACTTAGAGAGGTTTCACTAAGTTGCCCAGGATGGAGTTGAATTTGTGATCCTCCTGCTTCAGCTTCCCAAGTAGCTGGGATTACAATCATGCACCACTGTGTCTGACTGTAACAAACTGGACCCTTTCTTTAGCTGCCTCCTCAAGTGTACAGTTTTTGTATTTTTTTTAGTTCTGGAACTGCATTCAGGTTGCTCTTACAGTATTTAGTTCTTTGTTGAAATTTTCAGTCTTGAGGGTTGATTTCTTGAATGTATCAATCATAGTTATTTTTCAGTTTACTTCTGGTGGTTTCATTATCTCTCTGTCCACTGATCTGGATCTGTGGGTTGGATTTTGGGTCATCATCGCTTTCTTGTCTTCTTGAGTCTTTTTCTTTTTGTGGCACTGGGAGACAAACCCACGGCCTCACACTAAGCTTCATCCCCGGCCCATTTTTATTTTTATTTTGAGACAGGTTCTCTCTAAATTGCCCAGGTTGTGCTCCAAGCTGGGCTCCTGCCTCAGCTTCCCAGAGTGCTGGGGTTGCAGGTGTGCAAGGGAACACTTAGGCTTCTTGGCAGCTTTTTTCATCACCTGTAGATGAGGTATCAAAAACTGTAGAGGTGTTAATGCCTGGCAGTCCTGCTGCTTGCGACTGTCCTGCTTCAGCCTTCTGAGTAGATGCAATTTAAGCACACATCATTGTGCCTGGCTTACAGTTTTTTCCTTTTCTTTTCTGTGGTCCTAAGGATCAAACCCAGTCTTGTACCTGCTGGGCATGTGCTCCGTTGGTGACTGTACTGCAGAGCTGTGTCTGCACCTGCAGAGGACACTGGAGGCTGTGGCTGTGCTTTCCCAGTAGCCGTGGCTTGGACCCCGGATGCGGTCCGCTCTGTCCTCCCAAGGCAAGTGTGCTAAGGCAGTGCTCTGCTGCTAAGCCCAACTCCAAGCCCACATGTATTTACTAATTCATTCTGTAACTGTCACCAGCAGCATGACTCATCTGAAGCTCTGTTTCTACCATCGCTAGCTTTACCTCTCCCCACTTTTGCAATACTGGGAATTGTTTCCAAGTGGTTCTGAGCTAAATCCTTTACCTATTTTTACTGTTCTGTTTTGAGTAAGATCTCACTGAGTGGGCTAGGCTGACCTAGAACTTCTGATACGCCTACCTCAGCTTCCAAGGGTGCTGGGATTATTGAGCATGCACCACCACACCTGGCCTCTGTGCAGGTTTAAATGCCCTCGCTCAGCACTAATTCTCCTGGCATTTGTGCTGTGCTCCTGTTTTTCAAGCATGAAGGGAAGCTGATGACCATTATTTTATGTTCTGTTTGGGAACAGAGTGGTACTGATGTCAGAAGTTACTGGCCCATGTTAAAGGCAGACAGCAGTGAGGATTGAAGGTCAAGCAGGTGCCAGGTCTTAGATACGGAAAATTCACTGTAGTAACGTGGAGCTTCAGTGAGAGTTACAGTTGACTGCAGACCAGCATGAGCAATAGTACCTTTCTTTTTCAGGGGGAAGAGTAAAGTAATTTCCTGCTATGTTTAGTTAATTCTTTCTGTATTTCACCATTGTCAATCAGCAAGTTCTTTATTAGATTATTTGGTTGTCCTTTGGGAGCCAAGCCAGAAACATAAGTTTATTGACTATAAGTAATTTATTTTATACATTTTCTTAGAGCCAAATGATGTTTGTTTGTGGATACAGTTAGAAGCGAAGATCTTAGAACTTTTGTTAGTAGTTTTTGGTGGGTTGTTCTTTTGGTGCTGGGGATTGAATCCAGGGCTACCACACTGAGCCACATCCTGAGTCTTTTTTTAGACAGAGTCTCACTAAAATTCTAAATTATCTGTGCTTAAACTTATGATCCTCCTGCTTCAGCCTCCCAGAGTGCTGGAATTACAGGTGTGTGTTGCCATTTCTGACTTCTGTCAGTGGTTTGGTGATTGTCTGTAGGCTTGCCACCACACCTAGCTATTCTCATATTTTGTTATCCGTTAGCCACCTTTACTTCTTTCAACTACCACTGAACTTGACTTTATAAACTTGAAGTAAACAAAGTGTGCCCTACATCCCCTATGAGACTGACCTGAAGGTTGTGTTGGCCACCCCTGGCCACCTGACCCTGGGCAGCTACTGCAAGAAGCATGTGACTGAGATGAGGAAGAAAAACTTCTGGAAGGGAGGGCCATGCTGGAGGCCAAGATGAGATGATCCAAGACACAGGCCCTGAGTCCAGAGGGATGTCTCTCTCCCCTCCCACAGCAATGAGACGGGACAGCGGCTTCCAGAGTGGTCTGTGAGCTGTTGAGTTTCCTTGGGTTGATGGCCAGGTTCATGTCATAGCTGGGCGTGACCATGGAGATGATAGGGTCTGAGCTGAGAAACAATGGGGCAAACTGGCCTTGTGACTGGACGTGGCTGTGTGGGCACTGAGGATGAGCCAGGGCCATGGCTTTGACAGGAGCTTTCCAGCTGGCGGAAAGTGACCTGCATTCCTGTGGCACTGCTGTGCTGCATGCAGTACAAAGGGGTATGGGTGGGCAGTGATGAGGATCTGAGCAATGATGGAAAGTGTAGTGAACGCTTACATCTTAAAAAATTTAGTAAAGTGCACATTACCATTAACTCCTCTCAAAATACTCCTCACTTGAAATTGTTCTTGCTACTTTCTAAGAAGTTCTGGAAGTACACTTTTGTGAGCACCTTTAGTTGTGCCTCTTGATATCTGGCTTTATGTGTTCCCACTCACCCTCCCTCTGTCCACTACTAGGCTTTACCTACTCCTGATGTTCCTGCCCCATTTCAGTTTGGGCCTGATAGGTCCACAGTTAACTTCCTGGGCTGGTGCACAGGGCTCTGGCTTCAGTTGACTGCGTGGACTGGGGTACAAGGCTCCTGACGTGGACCAGCTACTCCTTAGCATCCTGTCTGCAGAGCCCGCTCACCTAGTGCATTCTGCCCAAACAGTCCATGCTCCTAGACCGTCATGTACCTTACCTGCCACACCTAGGGATCTGTGTTACCTCACATCTGGCCTTAGCCCATGGCTTCACCCACTGTGCCTTACTTAGCTCCTGCATTCACTTACCCGGTATAGAGACTTGGTCTGAGAATGCACACTTAATTGCTTGCCAATTGCTGGCCCAGTGATCCGACAGTAGGGCCTGTTCCTAAGTGTTCCACCCGTATGTCAGTTAAGGTCTTTGTGCCCAAAGTGGAAGCCCTCTTTCTTCTCAGAGCACAGCCTGTGAAGCCAAATGCCTCACCGCTTGTCTTCCTACGGCTGGCATATGAAGATGTTGGCAAAGCTGTGGCGTTTCCACTTGACCTCCTTTCCTCAATCTCGACTCTGCTCACCAACTTGAAGTTCTTTGCCTCAGTTATCCAGGCTTCTGTATAACCTGCTTGGTGTGACCCTGGCCCCCAAACACCTGTCTGTGTAGCCTGTTTCTCCTGGCCTGTGCCACTGTTGGCTATGCCATAGCTCCCCAACCTCACGAGACCATGCCGTACCATACCAAGCAGCAATAAACCCTGTCTTCATGGCTTTGTGTGTTGCCCTGCCTCCCTGTACTCATGCACCAGGCCTTCTCTAGGTCTTGGATGTACTTCCTCCTTCAGAGCTATGGCCTGTCTACTCCGTGCTTAGCAGTCCCACCCAAAGCCCCTGCCCCGCACCATTTATACTCCCCTACATAGCACCATACTCTGCTGCCTCCTGGCTCAAGGGAACCCTGACTGGACTGGTCCCTTATGTGAAATTCCCTCAGGCATTCTGCTCTACTGAGCTGCCTATTGCCACTCATGTTATGATTTGGCTTTAAAACATGGTCTTACAAACCAAACCTTCCTCTGGTCCTTCCTTAATTATCTAGTTCAACTTTTGGGTTTTTGAAATCTATGCGTAATCAAAGACTGGGTAAAGATCCCCTGTTCCTAGTAAACTGATCCCCTCCCCTGGCATCCTCTTAAACCCTGTGCCTTGCCCACTCGTGTGACACAAGAGGCTTCATGCTTTGGCTTCGTGAGAGGCAAATTCCAGCAGGTGCCACTATATACCCTGGCCACACTCACTGACTCACAAATGATGGTCAAGTGATGGAAGGTCGTCTACCCAGCCAAAACCCCTGCCTGAGGCCCCTGGCCCAAAGCACCTCTGTCTCCAGTGCCCTTCCCCCAGTGCCCCTCTTGCTCATGCCCCATGCCCTTAGAGCTCCAAGCCCTGGATCCGTGCCACCCCACCTCATTGTAGAACCATGGTTCTGCCTTCTGGCCCTGCCCTCTAGCCTTAGACCCTTGGTCTAATGGAGCTTTATCCTTTTTCACCCTGTGCCCTGTCTGGGTTGATTGTTTCATGCTGAATACTCCACCTTTAGACCTGTGCTAGCCTTGTCCCAGCCCTGGGGCCCTTGCCCTTTCACCTTCCCCACCCTGTGCCCACACCTAAGTGTCTCACATCCATAGAACCCATACCTTAACCTAGCTAAAATGAGACCTCTAGTGTGCCAATTTGTCCTTATTTTCTGCCTTTACCCACTACCTGCAATACAGACCTGGACCCTATTCCCCCAATTCTCAGTCTTGGCCTTTGTAATTTTTGCTGAATGACTGCCCATGGCCTCTGGCCAAATGCTCCTTGCCCCTGCTTTCCCTGTCCTTAGTGCCCATGTCTTTATGATCCCTTTCTTAGGTGGTGCATTCCATGAGACCATGCGCCTTACCAACCAGGCCTCCTAGATTACTGCTGAGTTTTCTCACCCAGTTTACATGTTTGTGGCTAAGTAATTCACATTTGATGAACCA
Organism: Cuniculus paca; assembly: GCA_004365215.1. NCBI lineage: Eukaryota > Metazoa > Chordata > Mammalia > Rodentia > Cuniculidae > Cuniculus > Cuniculus paca. The sequence continues at coordinate 18,969 of RJWT010005039.1, forward strand.
GATAAGGCCCTGCCAGAGTGCAGCTTTCCTTTTTTTTTTTTTTTGTCCCTAAAGGCAAACTCTCAGATCCCTATGTTCATACATGCCTGGGCTCAATCGGTCCTCAGTTCACACTATAGTTTAGACTTTCACTGTCAACCAGACTTTTTCTGCTAGGCTTGCCTTTGTTCCTGATTTTCTTCATCCAAGTCAAAACCATAGACTAAATTGTCCACACTTTACTGCCTAGCATGGTGCATGGGGCTCCCACTATGCCTATTGTTCCCTGCAAGAACTCTATTTGCACGTGCTGCTCTCAGAATTCTTATCCACCTCCTTAAGCATTTGCTTGTTTACTTTCACCTTGTCCCATGGCTTCACACACAGCTTTAGGCAACTGCTCCCCTGTATAGATGCCTGGGTTATGGAATGCTTCACCATAGCGCTCGAAGCCTCCTGCCTTAGCTGCCTCAAATTGACTGATGGTCCTGGCACCTGACGTATGTATTGGCTATACAAACCACCAGCCTGCGTAGCCTGACCTCATGGTATTTCTAGGGTACTTCATTGGGTCTTCGTCCTTTCCTTTGTTTTCCACATATCAACCCCATCCCTGTCTCTCCCATCCCTACCCCATCTGCCACCCTGATTCCCTTTCCCTTTGCACCTAGATCCCTGCCTGACAGCCCCATCCTCATTTACTTCTAACTCCTCTTCTGCTGTGTTTTTGCCCTTGGCACCTGATGTTAACCACCTAATTTGACTTAGCTTGCCTAAGCCTCATGGTCTTACCCACTGTACCTTACCTCTTGGCTTTAGTAGTCTTCTATCCTCATTTATCCAGTTACTAACCTTGCCATCTGTTGTGGTCCCACTTTCCTGTTCCTGCTCCCATAGTCTTAGCTCCCAGTCCTTTGCACTGTGTTCTTCATCACTTGGCCCAAGCTCACCGGTGTTATGTAACCTCAGTGGACTGTGGTCCTTACCTGGCCTTGCCCACTTAGTTTTTTATTTTCACACAACTCTCCTAGTGTTAACTATCAAACCTTTTTCAGATGGTCTCAGTCTCTTGTCCTAAGCTACTTGCCATAAGATCTTGGCCTTAAACACCCCTTTCTCCAAGCCCTAATAACGTAATGGCCTAGAGATTCCAGATAGCTGACCGTGTGAAGTTTCCTGGACTGAAGCATGCCCAGAGAGTGCATGGGAGCTGAGCTCCTCTTTTGCAATGCATCTGTTCATCCATCAGGATCCTAAGGTAAGTCTGCTGATGTTCATATACAGGCCAGGGCAATGCACCTGTCTATCTACATGGACCCCAAAGTCCATGCCTGCTGATATCTTCTTGTAGGACAGGGCTACCTCTTGGGCTTCTTTGGTTGCTGTGTCTTAGTTACTTTTTTGCTTGTTGTTGAGACAAAATACTTGATGCCCAAAGTGAAGGAAGGAGAAGTTTATTTCTTACAGTTTTGAGGCTTTTAGTCCATGCTTAGCTGGCTCCAAGGCAGGATGGCGTGGCTGAGGCATTGCTGTTCATGGCAGCTGCAAGCAGCAAGCGCAAACTGCACCAAAGAGAAAAACATGCCCCCCATTCTGACCTTACACTGTACATTGGCTCCACCCTGGGTGGGTGCAGAACTCACACCGCCAATCCCAGCGCTACACAACAAATCAATCACAAACACTAGATTCAGCCAGTTCTGTGACTACATGAGGCTTGGGGGGGCCATCTATATACAAACTGTAACATTCCACCCCTGGACCCCCAAAGACTCATGTACATCCCTTATACTAAAGACATTTAGTCCATCTCCATGAGTTGCTAAAGTCCTACCAGTTTCAGCATTACTGAAAAGTCCAAGTCCCAAGTCTCTGAAATGTAAGGCAAACTCTTAGCTGCAAGTCCCTGTACAAATGAAAACAAAGTTAAACACGTAAAACATGCAAAGGCACAAGACAAATGTTCTCATTCCAAAAGTTACAAACAGGAGGGTACAAAGCATTGGAACCAAAGTAAGTCCAAAATCCAGAAGGGCAAATGTTAAGTCCTGTAGCTGTATGTCCAGCATCTGAAGCAATCTGTGGTAAATTATGAGCTCCAAAGGGCTTGTGTGGTTCCACTCCTATGGCACTTCTAGTAGTCACTGATCCCATGGCATCTCCCTTGTGCTGGCTCTGCTCCCCCATTGCAGGTTTCCTTAGATGATCCACATTCCTGGCTTTTCCAAACTTCTGAGGTCTTCATTCTGGCTTCACACTCACAGCTTCACACACTGCCCTCTCAGGGGCACACTACATGGCTTTCCAGGCCCTCTGAAATCAGGGTGGAAGCCTTCTTAACCTCTGAGCTTGTGCATTCTGCATGCACCTAAAACCAGCACTAGGTGGATGATGCTGAGGTCTGCTGCCAGTTGGAGCAGTAGCCAGGCTTTCCTCTCTCTTGGCTGTAGGCGTCAAGTGCCTGGATTGCTGGGCACTCTGAACCTGATTGTGAGGAACAGATTCTCTATGTCATTACCATTCTGTAACCTCCTGTGGCCTCTGTCGCCATTCTGGAATGTGGCGCTCTGCAGCTTTCTCCCCAGGGCAAAGTCTTTTACTTTTGTATCTTTGAGGCTGTAAAGAGTGGAGACCTGCTGCCTCTTCCTGTGATGCCTGTAGGCCATCTTTTGTATTCTGTTCCTTTTCAACTATCAAGGTTTTAGCTCTATGTTTACAGTCCACAGCTTTCGGACCAAACTCACATTTTAAATCACCCTGCTGGTGTCTGTGCTCTTGATTTCCAACATAAGTCTGGCTAAAAGCCCCCAACAATAGCCATGCCATTGCCTCAACATTTGACTGCCTTGAAATTTCTTTTGCCAGATTAATCAGGCCACCGCCCTTAATCTCAGTCTCAGGCAAAGTCTCTGGACATGAGCAGAATGCAGACAAACTTTTTGCCAAGCCATAACACACATCGTGTGGAGTCCAGCAACCGGTGCAGTCCTTCCTCCCAGCAGAAACCTCCTGAGCCTGGTCTTTACCAGCAGGCTTTCTATCAGCCTCCTGGTCACCTGAGCTCTGACCAGAATCTCCCCTGCAGAACAGCCTAAGCTGTTCCAGGGCTTTTCTTTTAGGCAACATCTCTGAACCTTTCCAAACTCTTCCCACAAGTTATTCCCAAAGGCTCTTGAACCACATGGTCAGGTACAGTCACAGCAATGGCCCCACTCCTGGTACCGAATTCTGTATTGGTTACTTTTTCTCTGGTTGCTGAGACACACATCTGACACCCAAAGGGAAGCAAGGAAAGGTTTATTTAGCTTACAGTTTCTGTGGATTTCAGTCCATAATCAGCTGACTCCGAGGCAGGGTGGCATGGCATGGGGCAACACTTCAAGGTAGCAGCCAAAGCAAAAGGGGGCAGCCGTTCATGGCAGTTGCAAGCGGCAAGAGCAAACCACACCAAGAGAAAAACACGCCCCCATTCCGACCTTGCACTGTATGTGGGCTCCACCCCCGGGTGGGTGTAGAACTCACACCACCAATCCCAGCGCTAGACAATAAGTCAATCACAAATGCTAGATTCAGCCACTTCCATGACTACATGAGGCTTGGGGGGGGCATCTATATACAAACTGTAACACTATGGTTTCAATGTTCTGTCCCATCTGGAATCCAAACTTTAAGGTCATTCTAACAATGGGGATTGGGGGTGTGGCTAAGTCCTGAGGATGGAGCACTTGGAAAGACCTCAATGTAGGGAACTAGTCATTTTGGTTTTTCTGCTTTCTGCCATATGAAGACAGGTCCTCTTCTTTGGGGATGGAGCATCAGGATTCCCTTGAGTGGGGAACACAGTCCTCAGAAGAGAAGGGAGCCTGCTGTCACCTTGAATTCAGACATCCCTGCCTTTATAACCCAGCCTACATTTGGCCTTATGCACCCTTACTGAGAACTTGACTACCCACTTGGCTTTATCCACATTTTCTTACTCTACTGCTTTTTAGTTTTGACCCTACTGCCTGGTGTAACCACCGACTGTGTCAACCACCTGGGTCTTTGAAGCAGTCTTAAACTGTCCCTACACTGTCATACACTTTAAAGATACAGGAACTAATCAGACAATCCTGTCTTTAATTCTTCACTAGAACTTCAGCAGGTTTTTGACAGGGCAGTCCAGGCCTGACATCAGCCTGAGGAGAGGGAGATACACAGGATGCCACTGGTAAGCTCTTGGCAACCGTGTTGTTTCTTTCACAGTGATCGTTCTCACCTTGTAGAGTGCATTTCTGTTCGTACTTTTAATTGTCCTGTACTCACTCTGCAGAGGATGTTTCCTTTCCTATGTTTAATAAGTGTAAAACTCGTGAAGCCTAACACCACCACTCCCTCCCCTGGAGATAAAATGTCCCTTCCACATAAACTGTACTCTCAGAGACCCCTGTGGTGGGTTCCAGTCTTCTACCCGGAGTCATGGCACATGGTGGGAGGAATAAGCAAGAGACAAAATAAGGGTGCAGCAGGGATCTGGGATCACCAGTTGTTCACAGGGAAAAAGGCCAAGACACCCCCAGAACCTCGGTGTTTATTCACTGAGGAAAGTGTTGAGGAGATTGCCACTGGATGTGCTAGACAAGTGGCAAGGACTGCAACAGAGGGAAAAAAGCATTCTTGTGGAAGGGACAGGAACAGCCAGATTTAGGTTATGATTAATCTGATTTCTAGCCAATTCTGGGAAGCAATTTTCCTCTGGAGTCATGCAAGCATCAATGGAGATGTTATCTTATATCTTAGTCTCAGCCATGTCTATCTGAGCTCAATCACGGCTGTTGATGACAAACAATGCTAGTCCGCCATCAGCCGCCTGCTTTCATGAAATTATGGACACAGCCTGGGTCAGACCCACTAACTAAACTAAAAGCCAGTTTAGGGAAGTCACCTCTATACAGCCTGCTCTGCTCACATGTAAACACAATCACACTTGGGTCTGGGCGAGGGCGACATGGCGGTGCTCCACACTGTACCTTGGGCTTTGCACCCTGTCTGTGGCTTTGCACCCGGTTCTAAGCACAGCCTTCCTCCTTACTACCTGCTTTGACCCAGCAACAGCTCCAACCAGAGACCCCTGTGACCTACTTGGCCCTAGCAACAGTGACCACCAGTAAGAATCTGAAAGGAGGGAGACCTCCAGCACCTCCCCTCTCTGGACCCATCTCAACTCGCCCTACTCCTCCTCCCCAATAAAAGCATGCTTTCTATTCCATTTGGGGCTGATTCCTGCAGTCATGATGACTATGTGGAGACAAGAAGTTTTTGCTGTAAGTTTTTTGTAGCTGGTTATTTGTTGGTTTCATCGTGGGTCTTCTTTAACCTAATATTTTGGTGCTGAAACTCAGGAGTGGTAGTGTGATAGTCCTCTTCCTTTCTTGAGGTCTGTCCTCCACAGAGTGCCCTGTTTCTGTCTGCACACAGACTCTTCCTAATGACTGCAAGTGATGCGGATAATAAGTCGTATTGTTGCTGTTGGGAGTGCTGTTTTCTCAGTTGGATCTGCAAATCCTGGTGCCAAGCCTGACCTTAGGCTACTGGGCCTGCTGGACACAGCCTTTTGTCTTCCTTTTTTCTCTTGGACTACTCTCCCAAAAACAAGTATGCCTCTTCTCCAGGTCAGACGTCTGTTCTGCTGAGGCACTGCCTCAGATAGTTAGGACACGGGCTCACCTTAATCCTCCCCTAAGCCAAAGACACCCCTGCGGTGCCTTCTGGCCATTCTGTCTACCCTGGTGCTAAAGGAATTATTTTAATCCCAAATAATTACTCCTTCAGAACTTCTTCCACTGCTCTGGAAAGTGAGAAGAGATTTTCTATTTCTTTCTTGTGCTTTGTTATTAGCATTCTTTTTTTTTGGCTTGTCTCACCTTTTATCTCTATAGTCTGATTTAACTGATGTCTCTCTTTTCAACTCCTCATCAGGAGTTGACTCGGTATAACCCCAAGCCTGGTTCTTTGCAACATTTTGACTTGTGGACCAGTCCCACCCAGAAGGCTCCCTCTTGCCCCCATCCCACCCCTCCTGGAGAGGTGGCCAGATCCCAGGGTTTCACCTGGGTGCACATCTAGTCCTCCCTGTCAAATCTTTCCATTTTAAAAGGCAGCTGGGCTCTGTCTCCACTAACCCATCCTGATATATCAAAAAGTTCTAATACCTGATGCAATCCTTTGACCTCTCCTGGAGAGATGTCCACGTTCTCCTCACTAACATTCTATTTGCAGAAAAAAAATGTGGATGGTGGCAGCACAGGCAACAAATGAGACAAAAGGCTACCCTTGTTATTGCTGCCCTTCCACATATTGGCCAGCCTCTCTGTTCCAGGCACCCATCTCCTAGGAGTTGGGTAAGTCTGTAGGTCTCCTCCAGAAAGAGCTTGACCTTGTAATCTGGACACTCATTGTGGTCCTCCCTGATCTGGGGAACAGCCCTCTTGGCCTGGCCACACTGGGGCACTGGGCTTCTGCTGGCAGCCACTGTTCTCTTTCAGTTGCCTGGGGACCCACCAGGTCCTCCGTGGGCAACTCCAATTTGGCCCTCTGAGTACCCAAAGACTTGCCTTTTCTGTTGCCTTGCCTAAAAACCCTCCATATTGTGATGCTTTTTCTGCCTTCTAAATATTCTGTTAAAATGACAAAAAAAATTACAAGAGATCTCTATGAGTCACCTTGGTACAAAGAATAAGTCAAACTGTAAAGGCAAATATTGAATAAAAATGACTTTTGGGTTCAATACTTTGGTCTGATTGGTTTGCCTAAAACATTTCTTGTAATCAGCTCAGCTTTAGGATGATTCTTAGAAAACTACAATTACAGTGTTGACTTGCCCTTCTGTTGATTTCTCTGTAGTTTAATATAATTTTTCATTTAAGGTCACATAAAGTCTTAAAGTATTGTCAGCCCTAATTAACGGGTGACATCTTTGCTCTTTTTCCTACTTTCTGCTGGTATACAGATAACAAGCATTCCCAAGATGCTGCTAAAGACCTTGAGGGGTGAGGGTAATGACCAGACATGACCTACACTGGGTTCGTGACCCTAACCATGGAGACCGGACACTACTTCTAGACTTCATGGGTTATATAATAAAGTGGGCCTCAGCTGGATGGCTCTCAAGTGAAAATCCATCAGGGGCCAATAAAAACCCAGCCCAATTCATTTCGCAGCTCACAAAGGCCCTTAAAGCTCACACTCAATTAGATCCTCAGTCTGTCAAGGACAAGATTTTCTTAAAATCTCCTTCATCTCCCAAGCAGCCCCTAATTTCCAAGTCAAACTTAAAAAGTTTGAGGTTGGGCTAGTTCCCATACCTTCATGACAGACCTCATGCTGGCCAACTTCAAGGTGTTTTAACAAAGAGAGGAGCAGTTGAAGCCTATGAAGAGGCACATAAGAGGCTCTCGAACAGGCAGCAACCACCAGTGCTTCCTCTAAAAATGACTCCCTGGGCCTTGTTTTAGAGATGAAAGAAACTGAACTAGCCCATGCCCACAAAAACAAATGAGCAGGGAAATTGTGCCTGTCCGTGGTGGCGGTCACTGGAGAATGGATTCTCGGAGCTACACAGAGCGTGAAGCCATCTTCTTCTAGACACTTCCCCACAGGCCTATTAAGAGCAGCTCTTCAGGGTAAATATCAAAGGGGCCCAGGTTTTCAGGCCCCCCACACTGTCCAAACAGGTGAGCCCAAGGCCACTCACCATGGCAGGATGTGTCCATTTCCTTTCTCATTGGGCAGAGCTACTTAATCCTCTTTCATCTGTACAGTCACCAGGCTGTCCCTTCCAAGGTCTCCATGTTGGGGGTGGAGGCATACCCTTCAAATCCCTGAAAATGTGTCTCCTCTTCTGGGGACTGCTCCAAATCCTAAAGCTGCAATATCTGGATAACCTTCCACTATGTGCCTGGACCACATTTTGATGTTTTGCTCATCTATTGAGGAACACAGGCTGTTTCCCCCAGCACAGAGTTGGCCTTGATTACTTGCAGTCTGCTATAGTGTGAAATCTGAATTTCCCATAAGCCCCCAACCCTGTGAGATTGAGGAAGGCATACAAAACACAGTAGGAATCACCACATGCACAGAAATACTGCATTGCCCTAAGTAACTAATGTATGTCTATGGTAGGAAATTTGGAAAATGCACAGAAGTGTCCAAAAGAAGTGAAAATCGCCTGTAATCCATGCACCCAGAGAAAACAGGTGACCTATGTGCACACTGGGAAGGAAAGACTAAGAAAGGGAGCAAGATGGTAACGACTGCTCTCCCCAGAGTTAGTTGGCTGTGCTGTTTCCTTTGCAGACGAGCAGCGTGGAAGCAGCCCCTTGAGGGCCAGACCCCAGACCTAGCCACTGTCACTCCATGGAGCCACAGAAGCTGCTGAGACCCGGGCCAGGTGTGCACTGCACAAAGCACCCACATCATTCACAGGGGATGAGAGTTTATGTGCAGGTCATGTGATGCTGCCCTCCTGTGAAAGTTCCAGCATTGGTATGTGGATGGAAGCAGACCCAGAGGGGCTGAGCTGCCAGGCCCCCTGTGCCTCACCATTGGAGGCCTGTTCTTCAAGAGCTTTCAAGAGCAGCACTGTTGGGAACCACTAGCCTTGTCTGCTTGCTGGCTGCGATATTTTGGGACCAGGAAGGACCCAGCTAGGAAAAAGTGGGGGATCCTAGGGCAGGGTGCGGTGTGAAGTGGCAATTGGCAAGGGTGGCCGCTGTTCAGGGTCCGTATTCTCCCAAGGGAACAGGGGTTGCAGATGAGTCCTGGAATTGAAACCCTCTGGGAAAATTAACTTGGGGGCTTTTCCTCTACACTCATCCTGGAACAACTTGTTATAATAAATATATTCCAGAAATGGCAACACGTTGAGTTTCACATCAAACCCTTCCCACACCATGTCTTCTCCGATGGTGTAAACCCTATTTGTTCCTCTGGGTCACAGTACTGTGACAGCCACAGCAGCAACTGAATCTCTGGCCCAGCCCTCTGCATGCTCAGGAGGCTGCACAGGGACGAAGTGTCCCCTGTGTACCTCATGCCAGTTCCAGGTAATAAGCAGGGAAGAGCGTCTGATCCTTGTTGCATGAAAAACACAAAATTCCATCAGGGCTGAGCAACTTGGCCAGGACTCAGATCCAGACTGAAAAGGCCAGGCCAGTTCTCTCTACCAGAAGGGCGGGACAGAGAGGTGTGGTGGAGATGGGGAGATGCAGGGGCAGGTTGGGGGGTTGAGAATGACCAGATAGAAGGGGCTTCATGTCTCCATTAACAAAAATTCTGATTGCCTCTTGTACTTTCATTTTGTAGTACTGGGGATTCAACCCAGGGCCTTCACACTGAACTAGATGCTTGGTCCTTTTTAATTATTATTTTACTTTTTCTTTCTTTTTTCTCTTTTTGAGACATAGCCTCACTTTGTATAGCATGCTCTGTTGTGTGGGTGTCGGTCACGCTGGCCTTGAACTCACTGCGATTCTCCTGTCTCAGCCTCCCAAGTGCTAAGATTACAGGTGTGGGCCACCACACCTGGCTTTATTTATTATTTTAAATTTGAAGACAGTGGCTTCTAAGTCACTAAGTTACCCAGGCTGGGCTCAAAATTTTTATTTTCTTGCCTGTCTCCCCAAGTTCTGAGATTCCCAGCCTGGCCTATATTTTTAAAGCATTCTCTTAAAAGTTAAAAATATAGGTAAAGTTTATCATTAGTGGCATCTAATTAGTGCATTCAAAATAGCGTGGAGCCATCACCATTACCTACTTCCAGAACATGCTCATCATCCCACAAGGGAGTCCTGGGCTGGGGTCCACACCAAGAGCCATATCCTGTCTCTGAGTGGTATACACAAAGTGTACCTGGACAGAAGAGTTCTCCCAAAAGAGGTTTCTTTGTTTTTTAAACGCTAATTGAATGGTAATGCTTATAAAGGTAGTGCTTAACGTTATTAAATGTTGGTTGAGCACAAGTGAAGAAGATTGGGGGCGGAACTCCTGCCTCCTTCTCACCTCCTTTGCTTATTCCTTTATTATTTTCACTCCTATGCATTAGCGATTAGTGAACGCCTAGGGTGTGTGGGTGCCTAGCGCTGTGCTAGCAGGACAGACTAGCCAGTTCTGAGTAGTCTTTGGAAAACACAGTGAAGTCCCTCTAAAACTGCTCAAGGGCTGATGTCGTGAAAGATAGCAATGTTGTTGGACCAGTAAGTGGCATCACAGGGCAACTTTGACAGGGCAACTTTGATTTGCATTTCATTGTGTCCTTCATAGCTGCCTCATACACGTGACCAGGAAGGATAATCTGACCATAGAAACTGGAAGCTCACAGAAAGCAGGGGGGAGTCTAACAAGAATTCTAGTGAGCAAAAATTAGTGAATTAAAATAATCTTTTGCAGAAGAAATGGAAATCTATTTTTTTTTTAATCGGAAATCTAACTCAGGACCTCGCACTTGCCAGGCAAGGGCTGTGCCACTGAGTTATATCCCTAGCTCAAGAAATGAAAGTCTTTACTTTCATTTGTGTGTTAGTTTTCTGGTAATTTTTCACTGAGAAGTCAAGTTAAAAATGTTTTTTGGAAAGCAGGGCTCTGAGGAAACAATGCTTCTCTGAGACATAGATAGGTATGAAAGATGCTGCAGCCACATGATTTTGGGTACCAGTTGTGTCCACTGAGGACAGATACCAAACACTAGCTAGCCCGGCTCCAACCCATTGGTCCCAAAGTAGGAAATGGCTGGTTTTGAATGATTAAAGATGTGCAGGCCCACTTTAGGACTCTGTGTCTCCAGATAGGTCAGAAGGAAGCAGCAAGGGTTTCTCACACTGCCTAGCTCTGGGCAGGCCCAGCACCCCCTGCAACTGCCTGGGGAAACAGCTATACCTCACAGGGCCATCTGGCAGGCCTAACCTGCCAGGTACCTGGGGTCCACTGCTGCTTCAGAACTCGCCCCACATAAAGAAGGATAAACTCGAGACTCTTATAGGTAAATAGATGCAACTTGACACCATACTCATAACAAATTAATCATAATTAATCATTAAATTAATTAATCATACCAATGTATGTAAACATCGTATTGTCTCACTAGAAAAACAAGAAGTAAATAAGGTGAAAATGTACAATTGATATTGTCAGTTGGGAAAAATCTGTTCAAAAGAAAAGGCAAACTGTGATGGGGAAAGGGAAAAGGAATACAAGGAAAAGGGAAAAATATGTGTATACATAAGATAGTTAAGATAGTTATATAGCTAGCTTCTCTTAGTTCCTTGAAAAAAAGTTTTGTGCTAATATTACTTGGCTAAGATTTTATGCTTATATCTTGTATTCTAAACAACTACAAAGACAGTATACAATGTATCAACTATTGTAAAAAGTCCAACTAACCTGTTTTGAAACTCAGTTTCACTGTTATGCTTATCTTTTTTCTTTTAAATAAAAAAATTGAATTAAAATAAGATGGCTAAATTTTTAGAAATATTTTAAAACATATTATTGAGATGGAATGAAAATAGACTTTCTAAAGACCACAAACAAAATGGAAATGACAAAAAAAAGCTACATACAGTAAGTGATTGCCGGGCGCTTCCTATTGCCCTGAGTATTGGTCAAATTTTGGTGACTATTAGCTTCTAGTTAAATAGCTACAAAGCCCACGGCAGGGCATGGGTTCGCTGAGGGGCATCACGTGAATCATCTCCTGATGTTGGTGTGCTAGATGGCTCGCCTTTGGTGTTCAGCGGAACAAGATGCAAGCGCTCCACGCAGAGTAAGCCAGTGGGGGAACGCAACTTCCCAGACCCAGGAAAGGGAAAGTTTCAGGGAATGTTTCCAAGCCCAGCTGCTGGGCGGTGTTAGCACTGCACAAGTCACCTGACTCCTAGCTACATGTGTGGTTCTGAAAACTGGGGATTTAATTTGATTCCCTGCCCTGGAGAGACCAAAACAAACCATCTTATAATTGTCTCTAAATTTACATAATGTTTCAAAAATCCTGCACTCACAGAAAAAGTTAAAGAACACATAAGAGAAAAAGGCATTATTAATGAATGTCAGTTAAAAAATAGGGGAGTAGAGTTCTGCCTTGCCGAGTGACTTGGGACTTCGCCAAGAGACTGGTAGGAGTTTGTGTCCATCCCCCATCGGCCACAGACCTTCGGGGCGTCCCTGGGGCCCTGCCTACCAGCGCCCCACCCACTCACAGGGAGCAGCGTGGCCCAGGCTGCTCTGGACCACCCGAGGGGTGCACAGCCAACCCCACCTAGCTGTGCACCTTGGGAAAGGGCGACCAGACCTATAGAAATCGGCGCCCAGCCCCCATCGGCCACGGACGTTCGGGGCGTCCCTGGGGTCCTCCCAGCACCCCGCCAGCACACCCAGGGCAGCCCAGCGGCAGCTGCTCTCAACGGGGCTTAAGTTGGGGGCGTGACCAGCAAATTCCACCTAGCCCTTCAGCTTGGGACTTTGCCAGGAGCCTGGTGGGGGCTTCGGTTTGTGTCTGTCCCCCATTGGCCCAGGCCATTCAGGATATCTCTGGGGTCCTGCCTAGGCCCCACACATTCACCCAGAGCGGCCTGACAGCTGCTTCTCTGGGCCTCACTTGGGTTGGGGGTGCATACAGTGAATTCCACCTGGCTGTGCAGCTTGGGACCTTACCAACAGACAGGTAGGAGTCTGCACACCTCCCCCATTGGCCTGGGAAATTCAGAGCTTCCCTGGCATCCTGCCTGGGCTCCACCCAGACACCACCCAGCATCAAAAAAGCCAGAGTGATAGTCTTGGCTGGAGCTGAAGGTGTGCATTGCGAGTAGCACCTAGCCTTGGCTCCTCAACTGTACACGTAG
>RJWT010005040.1:0-31818 GCA_004365215.1 Cuniculus paca
CTCGAGCAGGCTCATCGGTGACAGTTCTGGAGGGCCAGCAACTGGTCTTTGTGCTCGCCCTGAGACACGCCCCATCTAGTCCAGATGGGGTCACAGCCCCTTGACTCTTCTGGGTGCTGCTCTGCCTCAGGTAAGCTGGGAGAGAGAGCTTCCCAGGTGTGTCAGAGGAGAGGACTTCACATTCACATTAACCCAGGGCTCACCAGAGGACTGAGAGTCCAAGGTCCATGGTGGGAGGGGCCTGAGGAGAAAGGGATGGGAGAAAGGGAAGAAGGGAGAGAGGGACAGTAGAGAAGGGAGGAAAAGACAGGGAGGAGAGAGGCTGGTTTATTTTGCCAACCTGAGATCTTTGTCATCAAATCAACAAATTGCATGAGAGAAAGGGAGAGAGAACCAAACTATCGGGCATATACCATATGCTATTTTACTGTAGGCCACGTCCCTTTTTTCTTTTGTTTCTTTGCAGCACTGGAAATTGAACCCAGGGCCCTGTGCATGATAAGCAAGTGCTCTAACACTGACCCACACCCCCAGCCCTACAGCATTAAAAATTTTTAATCTTCACCAGCTTCTTATGAACCCATTTTATAGATGAGGAAACAGATGGTTACAACTCTCCCAACTGTCGGCATAGAAGTGAATCTTATTTTGAGCCTGTGGTATATGCTTTGATTTGTAACTACTCATGTTACTTCCATGTTCTCTGTCTCTATCTCTGTCTCTGTTTCTGTCTCTCTTTTTTGAGACAGGGTCTCATTATTCAGTTCAGGCTGGCCTTGAGCTCACTTTGTAGCCCAGGCTGGTCTCAAACTTGCAACGATCCTCCTTCCTCAGCCTCCTGAGTGCTGAGATTATAGGCATGCACCACCACGCCTAGCTTGTGTTCTTTTTTTTAAATAAAATGGGAAGTCATGTAATTTTCCCAAGCTCCTAGGGTTCACAAGTATCTTGCTTCAGATTTAAACCCAGGTCTGCTGTCTGATCATTTCATACTTAGAGAGTTTTGCTCTCTTTAGGCCCACAGATTTCAAGATCATAAAGAGCTGCTGCAAGACCTGAAAGAGAGGATGCTCCTGCCTCAGTCATATTGGCCTGGAGCTGGATGCAACATGACTTGAGTAGTCTCACCTTAGGGCAAGAGTAGGTGCATTTGGCTACCTGGGGAACAATGATCCCATAAGGTAAGATTATCATGATGTGGCTGATGGGAATAAACATACATATGAGAGGTCGACTGTAATGGGTACCTGTTGGTGCCTCCAAAGTACCCTCTCCTTGTTGTTCCACTAGCGGCCCTTACCTGCCTGACCACTGGAATACACTGACTTTGGCAGGGTGGGTCAATCACAGTATGTGTGCCGCCAGCCAGGGTGCCTGCTCCAGGGAAGGACCTGTGACCCACTCATTGGGCTCTTATGGATTAAAGCAGGGGAAAGACATCTGCCTCTCCTGGCTGATGGTGCTGGCATTCTATAAGGCCAGAGCCACCAGCAGCCACAATCCCTGGCCCCAGTCACTCTGTGTAGGAGGACAGCAAGCTGAGGCACAAATGAGCAGAGATGGGGTGGTGGGAGAATGCAATATATTTTCTTTTTTAGTGTAAGTTAGCTCAAGTTGGTTTTTGTGTCCTTTGCCACCAGGAAGGCATTGACCAATATCCTGACACTCAAGCTAAGTAACATGCTGGAGTCCACCAAAAAGTGAGGGTCTGAGACTAAATTCATGCCCAGATCTGTCTATTCCAAAGCCACTGCTTCCCATCATAGTAAGCCATAGCTCAGGAGGCAGTGTCTCCACCTTCTACAGATTTACTCTTGGGAGGAGAGCCAGGATTTAATGATACATCCATCTGACCCAATGCCTGGGATTTTAAATACCACACTACCTCCATCCTCACCCTCCGCCAGCTTGAGATGTCCCACACAACAGGTGCCCAGAGACTCGTTAATGAGCAAGTGACCCTCCATTTCCTTATCAGTTGACAGAAGGGATAGGAAGACAAAGTCCTTCATGAATGCTTTGAGGAACAGGGGGATGTAAAACATCATGGCCTGAGGAATTGGCTGAGCTCTGTGGGTCAGAATATAAATACTAAGCCTGTTCCTACCTGTCACAGGAAAGCCCTTGTGACCCCTTCCCTGCTAGCCTTTAGCACAGTCTGTGACCCACACAACATCATCTCTGTCCTAGGCATTTTAGCATCCTGCTGAGCTCATCAGTGTGGTTACAGCCAGTCCACTAACACCCTCTTCTGCCCTCTCCCAGGGCTCTGTCCCCAAATCCTGCTGTGGTGGCAGAATGTCTCGGAGACACGGAGGTCAGCTATGTAAAGCAGGGACAGAATCACAGGGCACTCAAGGGCAGATTAATAGCCAAGATCACACAAACTATAAGCTCATCTCCACGGCGACCCAGAGACTGCTGAAATAGCACGGTTGCCTGGGCTGAGCTATTTATCTGAAGTCCAGAAGCCAACATCCAAAGCACCTTCCTGGTACTGTGCGCTTTTCTCCTTTTTTCCTTTATTTTTTCTTTTGTTCCAATTCATCTTTTCATGAAATTTTGCTGTCTCTGATGGAGGCAATTTGTTAAAAAGGCAGCTAAACACAAAGTAATTTGTATGCCTCTGACTTACTGTTTGTGACTACATTCACAGCAAGAGGCATCTTTTTTTGTATGGGAAGAAGCCATCAGATCTGGATTCAAATCCTGAGTAGGACATTGTAGTGGGCTCAAAATAAGACTCAAGTTTTCCTTTTTTTTTTTCAGTGCACTGAGCTACATCCCAGCCCCTTCCCTTTTTTATTTTTTATCTTGAACCAAGTCAGTTTCACAGATGTGGTTCAAACTTGTGCTCCCCCTGACTTGGGATTACAAGCACACACCACCATACCTGGTTTATTCAAGCTCTAGGAAACATGGTTTTTCCATCTGAGAAGTGCAAACAAAAATTTGACTAGAGGGATGGTAAGCTGAATTGTCCTGCCTCTATCCCGAGAAAAGATATGTTGAAGTCCTAACCTCTAGAATTTCGGAACGCTGCCTTATGTGAAATAGGGTCGCTGTGCATGTAACTAAGTCATCAGGTCAGACTGGAGCAGAGTGGACCCCAATCTAGTATGACTGGTGGCCTCATAAGAAGATGGCCGCATGCTGAGACAGAGGTGCAAGAAGACCACCTTGCAAAAAAGGAAGCAGAGACTGCAACAGGGCAGCTGTGAGGATTTTTGGGGACACTAAATACCATGGTGACACTAAATACCAGGAGGTGGGATTGGTAGATTTCTCTCTAGTGCCTTCTACAGTGCATGGCTCCACCAAGGCCTTGATTTTGGAATTCCAGCCTTGTGAAGTGTGATAGGAGAAATCTCGTGTTTTAGGCCCTCAACAGCAATTGTAGAAAACACATATAAGGCTATTGTTAAGACTGCCATTAAATGAAATGAATCTATGTACTGGTCCTGGCATTGATTAGAAGTAGCTATTCTACTGTGGGAGATTCCCCATCATCCAGGAAGGGGTCCCTCAAGATGACTGCCAGTGCTGTCTGGATTTCCTCATGCAGGGGGCAGAGGTGGCATTTCTGTCTCTGGGGCAAAGGGACACCATTTGGTCTGGTACTACAGGCTAAGCTTCATGATGTGATCCCTAGGAAGCCAGCTGGGAAGGATCCACAGATGGGTCTCTCCCTGGGCAACCCAGAAGTTTCTCCCACCCAAACTCTCTTCTCAATGACTTTCTCAGGACTGTCCACTATTTTTTTTTCAAATTCGATATAATTTTGAATCATTGTAGAAGACTTTTCAATAAAATAAAATGGGGCTGTAATGGGGAAAGCAGGAAACACTATATACAAAATATATACCCTGGAAACCCCACAGAGAAGGACAGGTGGGTAATACGCTAGTGACGTGACCGTGCCTGTGGATGGATGGGAGGGTTTTTGTCCCACCTTATTTCCATCTCCCTCTCTTTAATATATTCTATTTTTCTATGCTGTGCACATATGACTTTGCTCATTAGGAAAAGAAGATAGTTTGAAAATACAACGTATCTTTTTACTTAGCTATTTCCATCCCCACCCCCGGGACTGTGAATAATCCTCAGAGGGAAAACTGGGCTTGAGTCATTCCTGAGTCTCCACGTCCCAGCACAGAGCTGGGCACACAGTAAGTGGGAGACGAATATGGAATGAACGAATGAATGACTACGTAAATGAAAGGAAGTAGGAACTGTACATACTTTTAAAAGAGATTCCATAGTTCAGTGGTTAAGAATGAGAGCTTTGGACTCAGACAGATCTGGGTTGGAGTCTTTTCTGACTCCAAGCTGTGTGACACTGGGCAAGTAACTTAACCTCTCTGAACCTCAATTTCTTCACCTATGAAATGAGGCTCAGTAATTCCTATTTGTTGTGGGGCTGAAGATAGAGTAGGGGTGCACAGTCCCTGATGCCCCTACTAGAGCAGACTTATAATGCCCTACAACCATTGTATCTCCAACTGGAGGAGGTGCAGACAAGGTGCTCCTGCTATTCCTTCCAAGATTGTAGACTAAACACCCCCATCACCCTTCATGCCCAGCCCAAGCCCCTCTGTAATCCAAGGGAAATGGGAGCAGCACAGGTTTTGAAATCAAACTGGGTTTGGTTCCTGGCTCTGCCCCAGACGAGGTGTGTGACTTTAAGTAAATTGTGTTACTTCTGTGCGTCCCTGTTTTCTCCTATGGTATTACAGTATTAATAGTATAGCTGGCATTCCTCAAAGGGCTAATATCTAGAATATATAAAGAACTCAAAAAAACCAGATGACCCCAAATTTAAAGATCCAATCCAAAAGTGAACACCTGAAGTGAATAAACACTTCACAGGTGAAGAAGCAGAAACGGCAAATAAATATATGAAAACGTGTTCAACATCACCGATCATTTGAGAGACACAAATGAGAACAATGCTGAGATTCCATCTCCAGAAAGAATGGCTATTATCAAGAAATCAACCAATAACAAATGTTGGAGGGACTGTGGGGAAAAAAGAACCCTTCTGCACTATTGGTGGGCAACCACTATGGAAATCAGTGTGGATGTTCCTCAAAAAACTAAAACTAGATTCCGTTTGATCCAGTTATTTCCCTTCTGGGTATCTTTCCAAAAGAATTAAAAGCATCATACCACAGAGATATACACACACCCATGTTTATAGTGGCACAATTTCTGCTAGCTAAATCTTCAGAACAGTCCAAATGCCCTTCAGCTGGTGAATGGATAAAGAATTTGTGTTTTTTTTAATACAGTGGAGTACTACTCTGCCATAAAGAAGGATAAGCTTAAGAAATTCCTAGCTAAACAGATGCACTGTGAAGCTATACTCTTAAGTGAAATACATGTTTAAGTATCACATGGTTTTTCTGGTGTGAGAAACCCAAAGGATAAATAAGGACCAAAATGTGTAGTAGATATTGTGAAATAGGAAGAAAATGTTCAAATGGGAAGGGGAATGAGGGAGGGGGTAAGAAAAGGAAAGGGAACAGTAAAAAAGAGAATAGAAGGAAAAGCGCAAACAAAGTTTTTGTAAACAAGGAGGGGAAGGGAAGTTGAAGGGAGGGGAGGGGAATGGGGGAAAAGAGAAGAATCAAGATATATCATGTACAGGTACAAATTCCGTATGATGAATGTTATCACTATGTATATCTAAAATGCATCAAAATTAATTTTAAAAATAGTATAGCTGGCTTAGTGCACACCAGATCTGAGCAACCATTTCGCACTGAGAAGCAGGTGATGTGGTGTAGACTCAAACCACCTGGGTTCCCCAGCTGGAGATCCCTGGGTAAATTGCTTAACCTTTCCCTGACTGAGTTTTCTCCTTGTTATATGGAGTTACTATCAGTTTATCTCGTTAGATTTCTAGGAAGATTCCAGAAGGTAATAGATTCACAGTGCTCAAAATAGTGTCCACCACTTGCACACCTAATCGATCTGTGTGAGCATCACAAGAGAAAACTGATTCTCAGAGAGGAAAGACTTGCCCCAGCCTGCACAGCCAGCAAGTTGCAGAACTGGCACTTGTATTTGATTTGGCTGCTAAAAGCTCAGGCTCTCTCCAGGATGGGCAGGTGGCTGGCACCTTTGTAGGTGTCAGTTGCAGTGGGGAATTCAGACTTCCTGCCCAGTGCCAGCCCAGCCTGGGTGCAGCTCCTTCTCTCCCCTCCTGACCTATGATGGGCTCTGAATTTTCTACAGCTTAAGTCCTGCAGCACCACATCCAGCTGAGCCCTTGTAGGCTTCGGAGAAAACCACATGTGTTTAGCATCAAGTCAGAGAAGTGTCTCATTTTTATTAGCATTAATCTGATGTGTTGTGTTTCCTCACTGAACTCTTGAATAAGTTCATCAAGGACAGGCCGGGTTTGTGTCTTCCTAATCACAATGCCTGATTCCAAAGGTGGCTGACCAAGAGCCCTGAGTCAGGGCTACTTTATTATGGTCCCTTTCTTTTCTCTTCACATTTCACGAAAGATGATTGCTGGCCTGAGAGTGAGGAGGGTCAGAATGATATAGAAGAAGTGTCACAAGCTTTGGAATTAGATGGACCTTTTTTTTAAAACTTCAGTTTTCTCACTATCTACCTGGGTAATTTGGGGTAAGTGAATTGTCTCAAAGTTTCAGTTTTACTGCCTGTGAAACGGGAAAACAATAGTCTCTAACTATTGAGATGATGAAACACTTACAACATGGCATAGTCCATGATGACCCTTCCGTAGCCATTAACTAATAATAATAATGACAGCAACTCTTAAGTGATCTATAATGAAACAGAAGATGTGATAAGCACTTTCCACATATCATTTCATGAAAATCATATATGAAAAGCAATGGCAATAGTGGCTGCCATGAAGTAGGTGCTCAAGAAATGGTAATACTGTCATTAGCAGTAATAGCTGCAGAACAGTCTCCCTGGGTATCCATGGGGGATGGGTTCCAGGATCTCTATAGGAACCAAAATCCATGGATGCCTATGACCCTAATATACAATGGTGTAGCATTTACGTGTAATCTACACACATCCTTGTGACTGTTTACATCATTTCCACATTAGGTATAGGACCTAATACAATGTCAAGGCTATGGGAATTGTTGTCACACTATATTGTTTAGGAATAATGAGAAGAAAACACCTGTACAATACTTGGTACAACTTTTCTCCCAAATATTTTCTATCCATGGTGGGTTGAATTTGAGGGTGTGTAACAGATATGGGAGGCTGACTTTATTTAATTCTTACAGCAAATGGGAGATGTTACTGTTTCGCGTGAGTCAATTTCATATGCATTAGAGAATCCAGCCAGCAGGCAACTGCCAGTCATTGAAGGGACCAGGATAAGGAGCACAGAGGAGGAGCACTTGATCAGGGCTGGAAGGGGGTTGGGGCAATTTCCTGGAGGTGAGCAAAGCTGAGATTGGAGGGAGAGTAGAGCTAACTCTCTGCTGAGAAACTCTCAGTGGAAGATGAGTCGTTTCTTCATATATTCATCCAGTCTCTCATTCGTTCAGCAAATAGACCTGGAGCACTAGCTTTGCACCGGGCGCTGTCCCTGGTGCTGACGGGACAGGGCTGATCAGCACAGGCAACAACCCTACCCTTCTGAAGCTGCGGTACTAAAGCGGGGGCATAGAATCAACAGAGAAGCAGACACAGACACAGGATACTTGCATATGGTGATGAGTGTGTGACTAAAATAAAGCTGAGAAGTGTGGCATGACCAGGTTCTTTGAGTTAAGACACTCTGGGAAACACCGACGGAAAGTGAAGGTTTGGCTAGAGGCCCAATGGAAAGAACAGGGCACCGGTACAAAGATCTGGGAGAAGAGCATCCCGGATAGAAGGGACTGCATGTACACAGCTTCACATGTAGGAATGGATGTGATGTGTTTAATGAACAACAAAAAAGACAGGGAGCTGAGTATGGTGAGGAGTGGGGAACATTCCAAGATGAAGTTGGAAAGGTGGCCACAGACAGGAGTCTAAGCAAGATGAGGGGCACATCTTAAAGTGCAGGCTTGTGAGACTTTGAGGCTTTCAGAGAACCAGCTAGAGGTTGGAGGGGCCAGGGTGAGATGGAGCTTGGTGAGCGGAGGAAATAGAAAGAGAAGTCATCATTATCTCCCCATCAGTGTGGCATCTCTCTCTTCACCTCTCCACAGGATGGGTCCCTTCCTAGGTCACCCCACTCCACCTGCTGAGTATCTCTAGGAACTCCATGCTAAGACAGATGCTTTAATGACTGCTGTCTCATTAACTCTCATGATTGCCTGGAAGGAGCAACTGTTGTCCCCATTTTATAGACTTCAAAACTGAGGCATGAGAAGGTGAGGCCATTTGCTTGGGACACACAGCTGGTTGGAGTGGGGTTGGAATCCAAGTCCCTCAGTGTGTTCTGCCTCTTTTGCCTGCTCCTTCACTTCCCTACAAACACTGAGATCTTGATGAAGAAATCTAGGAAATTTCCAAGGGAGGAAAAGTAGGGTCTTCGGATGGTTCCTGAGCCCAGAACAGGGTAGGACTGGAGACCATGCTCCTGGGGCAAATTCCTCCCATTGATGCCTCAATAGGAAGGGATTTTCTCTGAGTTGAATTATGGTGAAACACAAAAACTAGCAAGGTTTTCCCCTGACTTGATCAGGGGTTCACTCTCGCATCCCATCTGGCCTGGGTTCATGAATCTCATGAATCACAGGGGTTGTGACTCCTGCCCCAGCATGGACAGGGGCAGCAGATTTGAGGATATGGTCACAGAGAGCCAAGCGTTCTGGTCAGATGGATTGGATTTCAACTCCCACGCTGCCTCTGACCAGCTGTGGGGTCTGGACTCAGGGTCTGTACTTGTTCAAGCCTCAATTTCCACATCTGCTAACTGGGTATAGGATGGTAGGTGCCCTTGTTCAAGCCCATGAAATTTAGTGAAAATCAAAGAAAAGGCCCTTTCTGACTGTGAAAGGCTGAGCAAAAGCAGTGAAATACAGCCAGGGAAATGATTTCCCCTGAGAATCATCACCAAGGGACTCCGTGTGGTACACCAAGAGACAGTTTGACAGAGCCCAAGCCCTGCCACTTAGCAGCCATGTAATTGTGGTGCCCTCATTTCCTCATCTTTACAAATGGGAATAATTACAGTAATGCATCTGGTTGAGGCAACAATTCAAAATGCTTAGAACGCTACCTGGGCCTGAAGGGCTCAGAAAATGCTGCCTGTTTTTATTTTCATGCATATTTAATAATAATGAAAAAGGCTCCAGGGGGTGGGAGTCAAGCTGTGACCCCTAAGAGACGTGGGGTTCAAACCCAAACTTTCCTATTGAGCTGTGTGACCTTGTACAAGCTACTTAATTTCTCAGAGCTTCAGTTTTCTGGATGGAGATGATAATGAGATCTGCTACATATGTGTAGCCGTAACTCTACGACAGCTGGTTCCAAAAATGGCACATGCTTAAATTTTAAATGTCTATTGCATTAAAAAACACATTACTATTAGTTCCCCTCAAAATATTCCCTCTTGTTCTGAACACACTGATCCTATCATTCTTGTCACTTTCTGGAACAGATCTAGAAGTCCACTTTTGTGAGTAGCTTTAGTTGTGTAGTGACAGCTACCTCGATGTCTTGAACAGATTCAAATGTTTCCTTTTCCTGGCCATTTGGCCGTGGGGGAAAAGCCTGAGTTGTACGGTGCCAGATCTGGTGAGTAAGGTGGATGAGCACACGCTGCGTTTCTACAAGCCTGCCTTTCTGTTGAGTGATGCTCAATAGCAACATTCCCTGAATTTTTAAAAATTTAAAAAATATTTATCACTCTTCTAAAGACACTCATGAAACAGGACTTCTAGAACAGCTTCAGAAAGCAGTAAGAATATGGGATAAATGTGTTTAAAGCCGAGGGGTATATTTGGAGGGCAGGGGTCATGGTGACATTTTTTACTGTAATAAAATTTTTAAAAATGTACACATTCACCATATATTTTGATCGCACCAAAATGCTGAAAACTGGCAGCTATTATTGTATCATTGCTGTTCCCCTCTGGTTCCTTCACTCCCTCATGCTGGTCCTCCCACTCTTACCTCGCTCCTCCTCCTTCTCCCGGACAACCCTCCCCTTGAGGGCGCGGCTCCAGGCCCCACCATAGTCGCCCAGCTTGGCTCTCTCGCTGGAGTCCTTGCCCTTGAAGGAGGGTCCGTACCTGCGGGCGATGCTTGAGGCTTCACCTGCGTCGCGGGAGCCTCTGCCCAGGTGCAAGTCTCCCAAGAAGGGCAGCTCGGCGCCCTCGGCAGGGCCTCCGACGGCGGGGTTGGCCTGGCTCTGAGAGACAGCAGGCTGACCCACGAAGCCAGAGTGCAGGAAGACGAGGCTCCCGGCGGTCAGGTAGAGAGCCAGGAAGGTAAAGAAGCGCACTGGTTTCCTGCGGAAGTACCGCTGGAATTTGAACCAGAGCTTGGCCATAGCGGGATCATTCCGGACTGGCTGGGCCGGCTGGGTGGAGAGGGGAGGGAGGAGGCAAAGTTGCCCAAGCTTCCCTTAAGGACAAAACCCTTGGGGCTCCTCAAACTCACTCCCTCTGCACAGGTGAGTGCTGAAGCCAGAGCGGGAGGGCAAATCCAGCACTTGGCTGAGGCCACGAGAAAGGAGGACAGAGCTCAGTGGCCTCCCAAAGTCAAGGTGAGTTTTCTGGGGCCACAAAAGGGAACACATAGCAGGTAGCTCCATTTTCCTACATCTTGTTCTTCAACTCAGAGAGGTCCCAAGGAACTCCAAAAATAGTCATTGGAGAGAGGCCTGGGAGTTACCAGCCCAGGAGTCACTCCTTTCCCATTCTTGGCTCTTCAGGAGCAGGATGAGTTCACTGAGGGCCTTGCCTCTGCCCTTGCCCACAGCTGGGAACTGAGCTCCGTGTGTCCACCTTCTGGGAACAGAAGCTGATGGCCTCCATCCGGTCAAGCATCAGGGCACAGGGCTGTCACCTGTAAAATAGCACAGGTAAGGCATGAGGAGTCCCTCACTGAGGTGCAGGACTTTTTGAAGGGGTTTGAGCATTCTCAAGAGAGGATTCAGAGGCTCAGAAAGAGGAGGAGATTGCCAATGGCACCAATCAGCTCTGCAGCAGAGCTGAGAGCCCAGGCCTGAGCCTTCCAGAACACGGCCTTTCCTTTCAACCAGACCAGAATGGGTTGGGGGAGTATGAATCTTCCTGGGTCCCAGTTCTGGCACAAACTTTATCTCTGCCAAGAACAAGTCCCTATGGGCTAGCAATTTACAGCTGGTACCTGTGGCAGTTTGTTCCAGTACCCTCCATGGGTACCCAAACCCACAGATGATCCAGTCCCTTATATAAACTGGTATGGTATTTTCACAGAACTTAAGGGCATCCTCCCATGTACTTTAAATCACCTCTAGATTGCCTATAATATCAAATACAACGTCATGCTCTGTAAGTGGTTACTGCACTGCATTGTTTTAATGGTAAGAAGAAGTGTATGTGTTCACAGCAGAGACAACATTTCCCGAGTATTTTTGATCTGTAGTTGGTTGAATCTGGAAATTCAGAATCTGCACATATGCTGAGCTGGATGTACATTGATCCACATTTCCTACATATTTTTCAAATATACACTGACCTCCTTAAGTCCAAAAAACAAATTCATTCATTTCCTTCCCAACAAACATTTCATGAGTACTAGTGTGTACCAGGTACTGTCCTGGTAACTGTTCTAGGTACTGAAAATGAAGCCCTGGAGACAGAGACAACATTCCTTTCCCCACAGGGCTTACGTCATACTGGCAGAAAAGAAGTCCCTGGGCTCGCTCTTTCATCCAAGGAAGAAAAGAAAAATGAAGGCAAGCAGGATTACTTAGCAATGCAGTCATTCATTCAGTATTTATTGAGTGCTTACTATGTGCCCAGCTTTGTTTTACCCTCTCTCCATGTATTGTCTCATTCATTCTTCTCTTCCCCCGTGGGAGGTAACTACTTCTGTATTCTATGGATGAGGACAAGGATGTTACAGAGCTAGCCAGTGGTAAAGTTGGAATTTGAAGCCAAAATGGTCTGAATCCCAAAGCATAGCTCACGACCACTGTCTTTTTGATTCTTCCTTTCCCCCACATAGTTTGAACATCACTTGGGAATTCAGAGAAATGAAGCACTATCCCATCTCCACCATGTCACAGTTTCTAGAAGTGCCTCTCCTTTTGTCAGGGTCTCTGGGAGGATGGTCAGAAGCCCTCGAGCACTTGGTAAACACGGATATCCCAGAGCTCTCTAGCCGGTATCTCTGGTTGAAACAGAAACCTATGGGCATCACAGGGTGCCCTCAGATGAGGGTGACAAGCACAGAGGGTAAATAACCACTGCTTTGAGAGTAGACACTCAGGATCATGAGCTAGGAGAAAAATAGATTATAAATTAGAAAACAGAGAAATTCCACTGGGACTACTACCAGCAGGGGCACCACGACAGTTTTAGCCAATGCAATGAGACTCAAATGTTGACAGTGGATGATCTGAATTGTGACAGCTCTTTCTCATCCAGATAGCACCCTAGCATTTTAACTGTGGTTTAGAACTTGACATTCCATTTATTCAGGAACTATTACCGAGCACCAGTCACCTCATAGGCATTTGGAATAGGTAAGTGAACAAAACAGACAAAAATCTATGCTCTTGTGGAGCCAAACCATTCATCCATCTACCCATCCACCCACTTATCTGTCATCCATCCACAGTCCCCTGCACATCCATCCATCCATCCATAATCATTCATCCATCCATCCATGTGTCTGTCCTTCATCCATCAGATCACTTATTCATCTACTCAATAAGTCATCCATCCATTGATGTCCACCCATCCCTCTGAATTGTACAATCCATCCATCCATTCAACTCCTACTAATCCAGGTATTCACCCATTCTTCCACCACTTAAAAACATGCTGATTGTCTAGTATGTGTGCTAGGGATACAGGAATAAATAATTCAGAATCTCCACTTTCAGAGAATTGAGGGTCAACCAAGGGAGAAAGCAATTGAAACAGTAACTATTCTACATAGGCAATGATAAGTCCCATAGCGATATGCGTGTGCACATGATATAGACCCTAATTAGTAATGTTTATTGAGCATTTAACATAGGCCAGACATTGTTGTTTCTCTATGCATACATATCCTGATACATTGCTCATAACGATTCTACAAGAGAGACTTGTATCTATTTTACAGAGTCGCAGAAATGAGTATCAGAGAGATTAAGTAACTTGTTCAGAATCACACAGTTGGTAAATGGCAGCTGGCTTGTGAATCGAGGACCACCCTACTTCAAAGCCATATTGCTAATCACGCCCCTAGTCTTGTGTCTCTTAAGAATGATGACAACGATAGACATACATCCAGAAAAGAGCCTTTTCACTTAAGCTTTCAGACTTCAGCTTAAAATATCAGAAGGTTTGTGGACTCTGGTGTGAGAAGCCCTGGAGGGTGGGAGCTGAAGCAGTGAGGGTCTGCATCTGCCTGGGGGATCAAAGAAAGCTTCCCCAGGAGGCAGCTTTGATTTGAAAGGTCTTGCAAAAGTTCTGTGGATGAAAGAGCAGCAGAAAGACAGTCCAGAGAAAAGGGCGGCACACACAGAGGGCAGAGTCCAGACTGCGAGGGTCCTTGAACACGGAGCTCAGGAGTCTGAACTGTGTTCCAACAGCGTGCATGGAGTCCACTGAAGTTCGTGGCCACGCTGACACTTGAGGAAGACCAGCCTCTTACCAGCTTGAAATCTCCCTGTCAGTGGGTAGTGCCCCATTGTATTCTGTGTACATCATACACATGCCAGATGTTTCTGCAGCTGGGCCAGGAAGAGAAAAAGCCAGCAACCCTCATGGGGCACCCTCTCATCTACATTTAGGATACAGCATAGGCTGTGGACACAAACTGATCTGGGCTCAAATCCTGCCTCTTCCTCCCAACAGCTGGGTGACTGGAGGAAACTCCTCTTCTCACCAACACTGATATCGCTGCAGCTAGGATGCTGGCAGGCAGAAAATGCTCCAGGGAAGCTTGTGCCCCACCCTCCCCTCTCACCAGCAACGTGAGCAGCCTTAACATGTTCACCACGGGGCCATAGTCCATGTCTCACTGCTAGGTGGCTCTAAACCGCCAATGGTACATACGTGACTGTCCCTGGACACTCAGGCATGTCCCACTGGTGGATCAAGCCTGTGGGAATGTGCCAAAACCTTTGCTGCATCAGCCCGAGGGCTGCTGTGGGGACACAAAGCCTGCAGCTGTGAGTGTCCTGTGGCGTCTTCCCTCTCTGGGCATATTTCTGGGTCTCATCCTCTTTTGTTGCTTCCTCCGTGTTCGTTCATATTTCAACACATCTTTCCTTGAAGTGGGTGCCAGATGGGCTTTAAGAGGACACTGAGCTCATTAGCAGCTGGCAGGGAACGGAAAGAGGCTGGGGCTTCGGTGGTGTGGGACAGGAAAGGAACCGTGGTGAGAGGGACAGACAGGAGAGGCTGTGTTCACACCCACGTTCAGAGCTCTGTTCCCTTCCCAGGAGGAAAGGTGCTCACCTGAGCCACCCACACCATCCTGCATGTGCTAGGAGGATGAGTGTCCTGGAATCCGAGTCCCATGTGGGCAAAATGATGTCTGCGCCACCATCCCTCTCTCCCAAGCACTGGTGGAGGAAATGAGTGGAAAGAGAGGGACCGCCCCCCTGGGGAGGGGGCACCTACATCTATGACCATAGCTTCATGCCGTGTGCCTGTAACACACTCGGGATGGCCTTGGGAGGCTGCAACTCAGGACTCTGCGCAGGCAGTAACTTGTGTTACTTAGAACTGAACCGTTCTGGGGTCCCTGCTGACCTATAGCCCTTTGCCCTCAGGGAATCCCCAAAATACTTCTCTGCCTCTCATATCCATCAGCCATTCTCTCTCCTGTCTCTCTCTGCATCTCTGTCTCTCCAAGTCTGTATCACTTGCTAGCTGCCATTCACTGAACACCTACGCCATGCCAAGTCCTGCGTCTAAAGGTCTTAGAGACATGTTCCTCCCTGCAGTGTGTGAGGCAGGCCTGGTAGGTCTCCCCACTTCACAGACTGGGTTGGCCTTCAGCAAACCCCTTCCTTCCCTGCCTCCATTTGCTCAGGACATGTGGGGATCCTGAGCACATTAGCACCCTCTTCCCCCATCCGATGGGTGCTGCTGCCCCTCTGGGCTGCAGCTTTTTCTCTGCAAAGTGAGCCAAGCATAAAACATCCCGAGCAGGGATCAGACAATCGCCACTCACCAAGAGCGTCATCTTTCCTTGTTTCCCAGGAGGCTCTCTGAGCCTCAGTGTCCCCATCTGTTGAATGCAGGGATGTCCCCTATCCTGCCTCCCTCCAAGGGGTAGCGGAGCATCTTGCAGGGATCAGGCTGAGTTCCTTTGTGGGACAGCAGCCTTCATGACTGCGGTTCGTGTTTCCAGCAGGAGTCTCAGAGTGTCTAAGCACAGCCTATTTTTAGCACCAAAATGAACCTCGGGGGTTGAGCTGCCAAGAAAAAGATGGGCGGGGCAAAGCTGCCCTGTAGGACAGGGAAACAAGAGGTGCAGCCTGCCCTGTGCTTTCTCCTCAGGGAGTGAAAAGACCTTTCCCTTCCAAATTCATGGGGCAGGGGAGAGCCAGGTCAGGATGGAAGCCTCCAAGCTTGATAAGGGGGACAGAGGCAAACTGGGCAAGCCCAGGAACCAGCTGACCTCTGCCCACCCAACATTGGCTAAGAAATAGCTCCTGAGAAACCTGACTTGAGAAGGTTTGCTATCTTCTTAGGGCTGGGTAGGAGGCCCTACAGGAACTGGGAAACCCCAAGAAACAGGGAAGCCTATGATATAGGTGAGATGTAAGTCTAGCTGAATAATAGAGGTATCCAAAATCACTCTTGTTGAGCACTTACTATGTGCCTGGAAGCCTGCTAAGTACTTTATTATCATTGGGCTGTTTACTCCTTGTCATAATCTTTTGAGGTGACTACTAACCTCTGAACCTCAGTTTACCTTTTGCAATGAGGAAATAATAACATTTTTCACATAATGTCGACATGAGAAATAAATGCATCAATATACACAATGTCTTAATATATGTTAGGTGCAAGTGTTTCCTTTATTATAATAATTTATTGAGAAAACATGTGGTCATGCCTGCCCAGCACCCCTTTTCTACTGGTTTAAGGACCCACTGTTCCTTCGTGGAGCTTCTCCATCACTGATTGTCAGCCTGTGTGGCTTGGGTGGAATAGATCCCCCCACCAATTGTCACAAACATTCCTGGACCACTCTCCTGAAACGTGTATGCAAGAATTGATGTAGGGTGTACAGAGGCCCAGGAGGGAAACCGCTGTATCTTCCTAGTGAGCATCTTCTGTCTATCCTAAGAATTGAGAGCTTGTTTTCCAAAGTGGCTACAGACACAGCTCCCTCAGCAGAGTCTGAGCACTCCTGTTGCTCCACATCCACGTCAACACTTGGAGGTGTCGCCTTTCAATTTTGCAAACCTAGTGCAAAATGGCAGTGTGTGCTTTACCCACAGATTAGATTTCCTGAGGCCTCTGTCTGTGTCTCTGCCTGTAGGCTTTCACCACACCTTGGATGCTCTCTGCATCTGTGTGCTAGGACCACTAGAAAAGCACACACTAAGGAGCCAGTATATAAACACCCTGCTTCCCTCTCCCCTCAGTTAGCATAACTCTTTGAGTTTCCGCAGCAGAGAAAGCCTCAGTCACCCTTAGCTGCCTCAGTAACACACTCTGAATTATATCTTTCCTGCCTGTCTGGTTTCCCTGCTCCGGGAACAACAAAAGTCAGTGTGCTCCTCATGTCCTACCTCCCAGGGGTATTGATTACATGGAATAGACCACAGTTTATACAATCTTTTCCTTACTTCTATATATGTAAAAGATTTCCAATTTTCTCTCTTTATGAGGAAGTCATACTAGGATCAATATCCTGCATGAAAATTCTAGGAAGACAATGTAGACTCTCTCAACAATGGTGAGGTACATGTATAGCAATGCCCATTTTACAGACGCGAGTGCTAACATGCTGAGAGATGAAGGACAAGCTAGCAAGAGGTAGAGCATGAATTCATGCACAAAACTGCCTGAGTCTCAAGGATGCGATGCAGTGATAGACGCCAAGCAGATCAGCAGGACAGCCAGTGCCTCTCTCAGTTGGATTCCATCCTTCCTGTGTGTGGGGGCATGGAGCACCATCCCTCAAATACATTTTCTCCAGGAAGGTGGACCCCCAATTCCTTTAGTCAAAATTCCTTCTTATTCCTCCTGCTTCTGGGGTCATCTATCTGGCATGTGAAAGACACACTGAAATAGCTTGAGAAGAAATGCCATTAGAGCCAAGTGTAGCAGCACACACCCATAATCCCAGCACTCTGGGAGGCTGAGGCAGGGGAATTACAGGTATTAGCTCAGCCTGGGCAATTTAGTGGCTTAGCAACACCCTGTCTCAAAAATGAAAAAAGGCTGGAGATGTGGAGCTGTGGCTCTGGATTTAATCCTTATCCAGGGGTTGGGGTGCAGGGGAGAAATGCAATTATTAGTGGCGAACTTGTGGCTTTTACTCATGGTCTTTGAAGAAGCACAACTGTCTTAAACTACTCGCTCTGCAGAAGGCTTTTACAACCCACAGAGGTGGGTGGGCTTTAGGACATGCCCTTCCTCTCTTTGGTGTGCTGTAGTTTAAAGATCCCGGCACTATATCGGACGGGTGGAGTTTCCTTAGTCTCCACCATCCTGGGCAAACCTGCAGGTCACTTCTGTACCTACGACTGATGTCCTGGGCTGAACACCTGGGACTGCAGCGTCACCAGGTCTGCACACTGAGAAGCACGTATGCACACAAGCAACTGTCCCTGGATCCCAACGGACATTGCCTCCAGCACACACTCGGTTACCCTATACCCCCAGGAAGAGTCCAGGAAAGGGACTCAGCTGCCAACACCCTGTGCTCGCGGCTAGTCATCCACATCCATTTCCATTCGTCTTCCCCAAATCTCAAGAAAATAAATGGGAAGGCAAAGCGCCATTAGCTTAATGGCCTTTAACACCCAGCCATCTGCCATGATGTAATTAAATAAAAAAATCGGAAGGAGCATATGGTGCCCATTATAAATAAATATTAAAATGTTGTTTCCCTGGATAATGGCTCCAGTCCTCTTGCTCCACAGGCAAAGTTTATGGCTGCTGTCACTTGTTGCGGGGAGTGAAACTGAGTCACTGCAATCAGGAAGGGCAGGTAATGCGGAAAGGGCGAAGCTTGGGGTCAGGCATGCCTGCATCTGCACCTGCTTTGGCTCTGTGCGGCTGCATGGTCTTCAGTGACCTCTCTGTGACTCAGTTTCCTTGCCTGCAGAATAGGACCCATCCACTTTGCTGAACTGGGAAGGAAGGAGGGCTAAATGGGCTACCGTGTTTAAAACACATAGCTCTCTAGTAACAGTGTGAACTAATATTTACTGAGCACCTACTGTGTATATGGCATGATTTTAGATAATAATTTGCTGAATTCTTATAATAATCTTAGGAGAAAGATGTCATTTGCTGGCCCAGTTTTACAGATGAGGAAACTGGAGTTCAGAAAGATGAAGTCATCTGTGCAAGGCCACATCTAGTAAGTAGTAGGGCAAAGAAAAAGGTTCACACCCAGGCAGTCTTATTCCAGAGCCTTCACTCTTAAACATAGGCTAAACCTGACACAGTCATTTCTCAATAGATGGTTACTTTCTGTTCCAACTTTATACAACTAGAGAAAACATTTACCTTGTCTTGTGGTAAAGCCATCTGCTCACTACCGGCTCAGAAAAAATGGAGACTTGGTGAGTTAGTGTGATACTGGTGAGCACCCAAGGCAGGCAGAGAGGACACAGCTCGTGTGTGATCCTTGCACCTAGAGGTGAGCCGTGGTGACCACACTGTGCCATGTAACCCTGACACTGCTGTTGGAGCAAGGGCGGGCTCAGATCTCAGACTTGTCCCTCTGTAGTTGGGACTTGAGACATTGCTGTCTCTGCTGGTCACTTGAAGGAAGACCTGTAGCCTCAGGAGACATCACCAGGTACCCAAAGAGTGAGCAGATATTAGGCCACAATGACAAAGACAGGAAAGTAGATGAGCAGAGGAAAGGTGCTGAGACTGGATCTGAGTGAGTGGTGGTTTCTCAACCTTGCAAAGCCAAAGACCAGCCTTCCAGGGGCACAGCGAGCACTGAACAGGAAGACATGGGTGTAGTTCTTGCCACAGGGCTGGCCACACTTCAAGGGCTCAGTATCTCTCAGCTCCAGTTAGTCCCCAGAGAGCAACAAGAGTATAGAATCAAACATCTTCTTAGCATTTCATCTGGCAACTGTACTCCTTGGTACTTATCCAATAGAATCAAAAGCTCATGTGCATCCAGACAATGGAATAGTCTTTGATGCTAAAAAGAAATGAGCTATCAAGCCACAAGAGATGCAGAGAAAGCTTAGGTGCATATGACTAAGCTCTAAAAGGGTTATACTCCATGTAACTCCAGCCCTATGACACTCTGGAAAAGGCAACATGACAGAGACAGGAAAACTAGCAGCAGTTGCCAAGAGGTTGGTGGAAGGAGTGGGCAGAGCACAGAGGACACTGGGGACAATAACAGTGGCCTGTGCAACATTATAATGGCAGACGTAACTCATCCGTTTGTCTAAACCCATAGAAAGTACAATACCTAGTGTGAATGCTAAGGTGAACTGTGGACTTTGTGACAGTGAGGTACAGAGTGGGCTCCTAGATGGTGACAAGTGTATGACCGTGGAGGGGTGCTGGCAATGGGGAAGACTGTGCATGTGTGAGGCAGGAGGCACATGCAGAACCGAGGAGTCCCTGCACTTTATGACCTACTGCTGCAAACCTAAAACTGCTCTAAAAATACAATGTTCTATTGAGCACTAGAGTAGGATAACTATGACTGACAAAAATTAACTGTGCATTTCAAAATAGCAAGTAGAGAGGATTTTGAATGTTCCCAACACAAAGAAGTGGTGAATGTTTTCAGTGACAGATACGCCAGTTCCCCTGATCTGACCGCCACGCATTGTGTGTGCAAACCGAAATATCATACTGTACTCCATCAAATTGTGCGATTTTGTGTTAATTAAAAATTTTAGCCAGTTTATTTTTTTTAGAAAAGGGACAATCAGATCCTTGCAAAGGCAGAGTCCATAGGTGTAAGGAATCAGTGATGCGTATTACCAGCTTTGGACTAGGAAGGGTGGAGCTGCAGGAAGGGATGGGGGGACGGAGGGACACAGGGGTGGACGGACAAGTCCCTCTTGTTCAGCTGATAGATGAAAGGGACCCAGGCTGCAGGTTCCCCAGTCTGCTGCCCTCCTCAGAGCCCAGGCAGCTGGCAGCCCTTCCCTGGGCCGGGATTACTCTTTCTCAGCAGAGTCTTGTAGAGAAGGCCCTTGGTCTCTATCATTAAGCCATCTGGAGTCATCCCTCTCCTCCAGGGGCTGCTGTGGCGTGGGTCAATTAGTGCACATTTGCATAGACTTTCTTAATAGGCTGCTAATTGTCTGGGGGGATAATGGATGGCTCTGCTTTTTCTGGGCAGAGTGTTTACCCAGGGGGCAGACCTACAGCAGGTGGCAAAGCACTGGGAAGTGGGGGCAGAGGAAGGGAAGAGAACAGGACTGCAGCCTGCTAGCACTGATGCTCAGGCAGTGAGGCAAGAGATTATTTTGTAACCCTTTGCTTCGGCTGTGTGTGTGTGTGCCTCTCAAGGTAAAATGCAGTTCTCACTGCAGACCTGTTACCATAATCGGACAGCCTCAGTGATGGAGAATGGGAGCAAAGCCATGGGTCAGAGAGTTGCACCACAAGGACCCTCTGAGCAGACACATGAGCGAGACCTGAAGATGAGATGAGGGACGTGTGGGGCAATCTAGGTGAGAGCGTCCCAGGCAAAGGGGACACTTGCAAAGACTAGGCCACAGGAAAGGAGGAGGCGCCATCTCACAGCCAAGGGAATCTGCTCAGGGTTGTTCCTGAACTGTTGGGTGACTGGATGCCTGGTTCTCAAAGTCTCCCCCTCCCGAGGTCTAGGAAGCCCCCCACCCCGCATCGCAGCAGGATCTGATCACATCTCAGCGGCTCTGCAGCTGAGAACAGGCCAAGGTCCAGGTTATCAGCACTGCTCAGGTGGCTCTAGAATTTCTTTCCGGGTGGGGTTTGAGTCATGTGGGCCTCAAAGCCTAAAGTATTTACTATCTGTCTCTTTGCAGAAAGCTCCTGTTGATCCTGGATCTTCATCCACAGCAAGAGCTGATATGGAGATTACGGGGGATTATGAGGGGGAGGAAGGAAGGTCACTGTGTCTGTCCACAGCTCAGAGCCCACCCTCGGGCTGCTCAGCATCTTCCTTAGAGTAAGTCCCAAGGAGCTAGGACACCCGGAGATTTGCCACCTAGTGAGATGGGCTTCTCTTACAGAAGGGAAAACTGAGGCCCAGGGAAACTCAAATGAAACCGCCTCTATTTTTGTGAAATGCCTAGCGTGGGTCTTGACCCAGGTAAGTGCTCAGTAAGTTTTAGCTACAGTTGTTGTGATTGTTGTCACTGTACCATAAAAATCCTAGAGCTCTAATGATTCTTAGAAAACAGATGGTCCAAGTCCGATGCTTTACTGATGAGAATCCTGGGGGTTCAGAGAGGCTGATAGAGTGTCCCAGGGTCACACAATCAGGCCAGGGCAAGCTGGCTCAAGGATCTGCTACCATATAGATTTCTTCTCAGTGCCCACACTGCTCCCTGCCACCCCTGTCTGCTCCCAGACATGGCTGCAAATTGCCACCTACCGGCTTCATGCTGACCAGGATGGACTAAACTCTAACTTAGGGGTGGTGACAGCTTTTATTAGCAACTCTTCCCCAGAAAGGAATTTTCTACCAGGCATGTCCTCAGCAAGAACTGTTGTCCCCACTCCCACAGCCCAGTCTTCCTGTCCCAGCTAGTGCATGTGTGTGTGTGTGTGTGTTTGTGTGTCTGTGTCTGTGTATGTGTGTTGAGGGGGCCTCTATCCCCTACCTATCTCCACAGAGTCTAGGTCTTTTTCACTGTGGAACACCCTCCCCAGCAGGACTGAGAGCTGGGCTTCCAGCCCATCAGAGCAGAGGAAGGACCCTTCAGCCTCCTGGCTAACTTCCTCATGGGCAGATGGGGAAACTGAGGCCCAAACACTGAGGAGAAGGCCCTCCTATAGTGATGCACTGCCTCCTCTCAGACCCAGGCCTCCTGGACCCCAGGTTTAAGCCTACACACCCTCCCTGCAAAGGAAGGAAAGCAGCTAAATCATTACTGATTGCACACCTACTGTGTGCTAGGCCCCTCCATTCACACCATCCTTCCCTGAGAGGCTCTTTGAGGCTGTTGGTTTTGTTGTCACCTTACAAGTAAGGACTTCAGGGCTGGAGAGATCAGCTGCCTTGCTGGCTTGAAGGCAGAGCTGGTGATTGGCAGAGCAAGACCCCAACTCAGACCTGCCCAACTCTCAAACCCTCCTTGATGACCTCTGTTTCTGCCAGGCTCTGACCTCTGATCTCTGAACTTGGGGCCTCCTGCCTGTGGTGTGAGTGGGGCCGCTGGGAGTCCTCCATCCTCAGGGAGCCTTCCTCCTCTGTGTGCTGGAGCCCATGTGGGCCAGGAGAACCGTCTAAAAGACCCAGAGGCACCCAGGCCCTGGAGCATCTTTCATCAAGAGTCATGCTGCCCCGCGCAACAGAATGATGGCCTCTCCCAAGAAAGCAACCATGGCCAGAAACAGAATGGTCCTTCGGCCCCTTGGTACATCATCT
Organism: Cuniculus paca; assembly: GCA_004365215.1. NCBI lineage: Eukaryota > Metazoa > Chordata > Mammalia > Rodentia > Cuniculidae > Cuniculus > Cuniculus paca. Next base: position 22,912 of record RJWT010005040.1, read on the forward strand.
GGACACCACGGTCCCAGGGAGAAGGTGGCATGAGGGCTAGGGTTAGGGTGCACACTGCAGCAGACTCATGTGTGAACACACGTACACCCTATGCCTGCCACCCCCAGCACGTGCGCACAGTCTCCGTCCCTATCTATCCCGCATGCCAGCCCGTGGCAGGAGTCCCGAAACCCAATTCACAGGTGAGAAACAATGGACGCTCTGCACGTTGCCAAGTAACCTGGTTAGTGTCCACAGTAAAGCCAGAAACAAGATTCTTCCTCTCCTGGAAAGTTCAAATGAGTAAACCAGCGCGTGCCTTAAACAGCCTAGACCAGGGGTTCTCATACTCAGTATCATTGATAGTTTGGACTGAATAACTTTCCGGTGCTAGGAAAGTGTCCTGGACATCACAGGGTGGACAGCAGCATTGTTGGGAGACCAGTGTTGTTCCCCTCTCCCTGAGGTATGACCATGACGAATGTCTGTAGACCTCGTTCTAGACCTTTAGCTTTTGGAAAAGCAGAAGAGCCAACCAGAACCCTGGTCATCAGACTCCACATTTACAAAGTTCTAATGTCAGCTTCTAGAGCTTCTGGGCTCTTCCTGGTGCTATCGTAAGATGCTATCATGAAGTTCATGCCAGCTCCCTGGTTTCTGCGCTGGGATGCTACAGTCTGTTTCTATGTATGTTGGTTCTCTGATTCTGATTTCTATTTTAAGCTCCTAAGATTCCGTTTCCTCTGATGGCAAGGTTGCAGCTCTCCCCAGGAGACAGTCATGCCTCACTGCCTTTCAGTGACCAGGATGAAAGACGCACCCATGAATTATATATTTCAAGTCATCTCAAAATTGCTCGGCAATTACTGAACACCCAAGGTCAGCTGCCAGGAGCAAGAAGGAACAGCTGGGTGGAAACACGGATATGCATAAAACACTACCTCCTGGGAAGCAGAGTTAGAGGCAGTTTTATTTTTTCATTTTGTTTATCCATCTTTTTATTTTCCATAACTAGTTGTGGTTTAAACACAAAAAGAGAGAGACTGTGTGAGTTTTGATGTCAACTACATTTGAGGAGTTTGAATCTTGGCTTCATCATGGACCAGCACTGAGAACATAGGCAAGCCACTTGAGCTCTGTACGCTTCCATTTCTCATTCATAAAATGGAATGAAGCTAGGCCAGTCTTATGGTTAATACACTGTGTCAACTTGAGAAGTTGAGAAGTTTAACTGACAGACTCAGCAGGGAGCCAGGGTTCTTACTTTGTAAATATCCTCATCCTGTGCAAAGGAGAGCAAGGACATTTTGTGAGTGTTACACCCACCCTGAAGGTTTTGGTGGGGGTGGCCTGTGTACAATTTAAGGGTAGAGAAGAGGCTTGCCTTCTCTTTTTTGCTCTAGCTGCTGCCTTGAAGTGTTGCCCCAGTGCCATGCCACCCTGCCTTGGACTCCACTGATTATGGACTGAAATCTCCAGAAACTGAGCTAAATAAACCTTTCCTTGCTTCATTTTGGTGTCAGGCGTTTGTCTCAGCAACAAAGAAAAAGTAGCCAAGACAGAATTTGGTACCAGGAGTGGGGTCGTTGCTGTGACTGTACCTAACCATGTGGTTCAAGAGCCTTTGGAAATGGTTTGTGGGAAGAGTTTGGAAAGGTTCGGAGATGTCACCCAAAGGAGAAGCCCTGGAACAGCTTAGGCTGTTCTGTAGGGGAGATTCTGGTCAGAGCTCAGGAGACCAGAAGGCTGATAGGGAGCCTGCCAGTAAAGACCAGGCTTAGGAGGTTTCTGCTGGGAAGAAGGACTGCATTGGGTGTTGGACTCCAGTTGATATATGTTATGGCTTGGCAGAAAGTTTGTCTGCATTTTTCTCATGTCCAGAGACTTTGCTTGAGACTGAGATTAAGGATGGTGGACTGATTAATCTGGCAAAAGAAATATCAAGGCAGTTGAATGTTGAGGCCATGGCATGGCTATTGTTGGGGGCTTTTAGCCAGATTTATGTTGCAAATCAAGAGCACAGAGCCCAGCAGTGTGATTTGAAATGTTAGCTTGGCCAGAAAGGATGCTCCAATAAAGCCATGGACTGTAAAGATAAAGTTGAGAGCTTGATTGCTGAGGAACAGAGAAATAGAAAAGATGGCCTGAAGGCAGTGCAAAAAGCAGTAAGTCTCCAACCTCTGCAGCTTCCAAACTGCAAAGGTGGAAGACTTTGCTTCGAGGAGAAAGCCTCAGAGCACCATGTTCCAGAATGGCAGCCAAGGCCCCAAGAGGTTCCAGAATAGTGGCAGCATTGAGAATCTGTTCCTCAGAATCAGGCTCAGAGTGCCCAGCAATCCAGGCACACAACCCCTACAGCCAAGAGAGAGGAAAGCCTGGCTACTGCTTCAGCTGGCAGAAGATGTCGGCATCATCCACATGGTGCTGGTTTTAGGTGCATGCAGAATGCACAAGCTCAGAGGTTAAGAAGGCTTCCACCCCGATTTCAGAAGGCCTGGGAGATCAGGCAGCGTGCCCGTGAGAGGGCAGTGTGTGAAGGTGTGAGTGTGGAGCTAAAGGTGCACCGGAGACCACAGAAGTTTGGAAAAGCCAGGAATGTGGATCATCGGGGGAAACCTACAATGGGGGAGCAGAGCCAGCACAAGAGAGATGCCACAGGATTGGTGACCACTAGAAGTGCCATAGGGGTGGAACCACATAAGACCTTTGGAGCTCACAACTTGCCACAGATTGCTTCAGATGCTGGACAAGCAACTATAGGATTTAACATTTGCCCTGCTGGATTTTGGACTTGTTTTGCTACCAATGCTTTGTACCCTCCTGTTTATAACTTTTGGAATGAAAATGTTTGTCTTGTGCCCTTGCATGTTGGAAGTGTTTAACTTTGTTTTCATTTGCACAGGGGCTTGCAGCTAAGAGTTTGCCTTACATTTCAGAGACTTGGGACTTGGACTTTTCAGCAATGCTGAAACTGTAAGGACTTGGGCAACTCTTGCAGATGGACTAAATGCCTTTTGCATTTAGGGATGTACATGAGTCTTTGTGGGGCCAAAGACAAAATGTGTTTCTAATGTAATGTAATGTTGATAGACTTAATGCTGGTTCTTAAGGATTGTTAAAGTTGTGTTATAATGTTCAAGTTGCAAAATGGTAAGAATTAACATGTCTTGGTATTTGGAGGCTGATTTAAAGAAATATGTCTGGTTGCCAAGTTGACAAGGGGTGGATTCTTATGGTTAATACATTGCATCAACTTGAGAAGTTCAGAAGTTTAACTGAGGGACTCAGCAGGAGCTAGGGTTCTTACTTTGTAAATATCCTCATCCTGTGCAAAGGAGGGCAAGGACATTTTGTGAGTGTTACACCCACCCTGAAGGTTTTGGTGGGGGTGGCCTGTGTACAATTTAAGGGTAGAGAAGAGGCTTGCCTTCTCTTTTTTGCTCTAGCTGCTGCCTTGAAGTGTTGCCCCAGTGCCATGCCACCTTGCCTTGGAGCCAGCTGATTATGGACTGAAATCTCCAGAAACTGTGAGCTAAATAAACCTTTCCTTGCTTCATTTTGGTGTCAGGCGTTTGTCTCAGCAACGAAGAAAAAGTAACCAAGACAGCGAGGTGATGCACATCTGCAATCCCTACATTCTGGGAGGCTGAGGCAGGAGGATTGCAAGTTCGAGCCCAGTCTGGGAAACTCTGCCACTTAGTGAGACCCTCTATCAGAAAAACAGGGAGGAGGTAGGTACTTAGCTCAGTGCAAAAGCCCTGGACTCAACTGCTAGTACTACAAAACAACAACAATAACAAAACAAAAATAAAAACAAAATCAAACCAACCAATCAAACACACAGAAAAACCGGAAACATATCAGCATTAGGGAATTGAGAGAGTTGGCCAAAGTCATATACAGAAAATGCTTAGCATCGGACCAGGCAAACCCTTGGGCCTCAACACAAACCCAAACATTGCTATTTGCATGTCAGCATTAACTCAGGCAGCCAGGGCAAGCAGACGGCCTCAGGGTTCTGGGACGCGTAGGAGTTTTTGTCTGAGTTCTTGCTTGGCAAGCTCTCTCACTTGGTAACTCAAGACAGCAGTCAGAGCATGGCACATTTCTGAGCCTTCATCTCCCCAATCATAAAGTGGGTACAACCATGCCATCTCTCAAAGTCCCAATGAATGCCTGGCTCCTCTAGGTAGAGGTTCCCAACTATGGCTATCCCGGGCTCAGGGGCTGAAGGCACCCCATGAGGACAAGGGCCCCTTCTCTCTCAACTTACTGTGAGTCCTTAAGAGTCCTCCCCAGCCCCAACATTAATAGGTCACTGCTGTCGTGATGTCTTTAAAATTAGACAAACACCCCCATAGACAAGCGTGAAGTCGCCCACATACCCCCAGGAATATAGCAGCCAGCCTGGGAGGGCAGATGCTCTGTCTGGGTACAGCTCAGGGAGGGAGAGGAGGAAGGAGACTGGAGTGTGACACGAGTGGCTGCAACCCCTGGGGACTGTGAAGCTGCCTCTGTCTTCCTAGGGGGCCCAGAACAACCTCCACCCAGAGTACTGGACGGGGAGTCTGTGACATTGGTCTTGTGAAAGGTTGTGGGTTCGAATCTAGACTTGCACGACAGGCTGGGTGTTCTGGGTACTGTTTGCAGCCCCTCTGAGCTGGGGCTTCCTCATCTGTAGACCTGTGCAGCCCCACCCGACTTGTGCCTAGAAGTATTTCCAGCTTGGTTTAACCCTCTGCTCTTGCTGTCTGGAAATCCTTAAGCTGTGAACAGGAAACCCTGAGCTTCCCTTGGCTGTGAGGTTTGAAGGAAGCTCCTGACCTTGAAATCACAGCTTCATGTAGGGCCTCTCCCTTCCCTTCTTCCTGCCCCACCCTTCAAGGTCATTCTATAGCTGTGTTGCCTGGAGCAGATGGTTTGCCCCATCTGCTCCTTTGGGTCTTCCTTAGTAAAACACAAAAGCAAAAACAACTTTCAGATCTCTTCTGGTTTCTACTTACTGCAGTTTTTTCCCTATCTTTAAGCCATAATTCACTCTTTTATTCAATCAACAAACACAAAGTGCCAGTCACATGCCAAGGCAAAGTTTGCCCCACAGACCTGGCCTGAGATAGGAGAGCTGCCCACATGGAGAGGTTGTCTTGCATGAACTGTGCACATGCACTATCTCTAGGGTTAAATCCTTCCTCACCACAGAAGACCTCTGGGGAGCGAGTGTTCTCCCAGACCCAGTTAGGGAGCAGGGGACAGCATGTTTTCATCTCCTCATTCAACAAACATTTATTGAGCACATCAGGTACTATGGATACCGCCCTGAAGATGTGGCCCCATCCCTCAGGAAGATGACAGCCTTAGGGTTTAGCTTTTAAAACCTTGGGGCTTGTGTTGCTTTCAAGTACCAGGAAGAATAATTTCACTTACTGAGGTCACAGAAGTTTGAAATGCATAATTTCTAGTGTTCACTGTAACTCTATGAGGCCTCCCCCATATACTGATGAGAAATAGAGGCACACAATAGTCAAGTGACTTGCTGATGGCCACACAGCTCACAAGTTCCCCCAGTCCCTTGGCTGATTTACTGCCCACGATGAGGCCTCATCCAGCAAGTCCTGCTTGCCTGTCTGGAGTGCACCAATCCTGAAGAAATCTCACATGCAAATAAATGCCAGGCCCACCAGACAAGGGGGAGGCCTCACCCAGCATACAGATCCCTAAAGTCTCCCAAACCAGAGAGGATGGTATTGAAGGCCAGAGAGAGGCCCTGACCACTGGTCCCCTGGGACGGAAGCTGACTTGGCCTGTGGATCCAATCCAGTTGGGCAGCTTGTGGCCGCTGTGTCTCCAGGGAGGGCAAAGGGTGAGGATTCTCATAGTGGAGTGGGCCTGGGAACCTTGTGGGACACAGCTGACTGGCCCGGACCCACAGATCCTGGGGAAGCAGTGGGGAGTGGGGGAGAGCTTAAGTGTGTGTCTGAGGTCGCAAGGCCAGCAAGTGGCTTGGCGGGGATGGAGTGTGGCTACTTGCAAACTTCATATCCGGAGCCACTGTCATCACCGGCCTCTTGCCAGCTCCTGCAAGGGACAGCCCCAGGACCGCAGCACTTGGCAGCCTGTGTTTTAATCGAAACCACAAGGAGATAGCGCCCCATGTTAGTGGGAACGCTGAAAACAAACAAACACACACACAAAACCATTCAAAAACCTAAAAGTGCTGGAGAGGAGAAGGAGCCCCCCGCCATCCATGGCGGGGATGCAACAGGGCACACAGCCCCTGCGCAGAGCTGGGTGGCGCTTGATAAAATGAAGACTGTCCCCTTAGCAAATGACCGGCAATATCACTCCGAATAGTTAACCCAAGAGCGGTTACCCCAGCTCACACAAAAGCTACAGGCAAATCCAGCAGCTCCATCTGTCATCTCCAAAACCAAAGCCACCCTCATGCCTAGTGACCAAGGTGGCACATCCACACCATAGGGTACTGTGCCACCATAAAGGGACCAGCTACTAACACTCACACCTGTCATGGTCAGTGCCTCTCAAAAGCTGACACTGTGCAGAGTGAAAGAAGCCAGAGTGGAGAAGCTGCAGGCCCCATTTACATGACATTCTAGAAAAGGCAAAAGGAAGACGGATTGGTGGCTGCCAAGGGTGCACATGTGGGATGGACGAACCACAAAGGGCGCGGGAGAAGTCGGAAGGCAGTGGAACCCTTGTGAGGCTTGGCTCTTTCTGGTGGAGGTCACTTGTATGCGTTTGTCAGAAATGCAAGCGAAAATGGATTCATTTACTGTAGGTAAATTACTGTAGGTAAATTACAGACCTTGGACTGTAGGTAAATTTTACTGTAGGTAAATTATGCTAATGAAAGTCCCCCCCACACCCCAAAAGAAAGAAAACCCACCAACAAGGCACTGCACATTTCTTCAGCGATGCTGGCTGCCTCCCAGAGGAAGGATGCTTCCAGGAGAATGAACACCTGCTTGCTCACTTATCTTGGGTCCCTGGGATGCTCACCTGGAGGGAAGGGATGCTGCGCCGCTCAGCCAGGGAGGGGCGGCTCCTGGAGCACCTGGGCTGCCACGTGACTCCCGCTCATCTCATCGCCTGCTCTGCTCCAAGACAGTAACAGTCAGGGTTATTTTTGCTCTGTGAAGTAGCAGCCACAGGGTTCTTTCTCTGCAGGCAGTCGCCACCCCCTACTGTGTTTACATAAAAACACATTTGCACAGGGTTTTGTTTTTACATTTGCCTCAGCAGCATGGATCCTATTAAACGGAGGGGAGGCCTGATTATCAGGCTGGAAGCAGCTGAAAGACAAGGGGCTTGGAGGAGGGAGATGCGGCTGTGTGCTTCCTCCCCACAAGTCCCTGGAACCCCGGGGTCTCGGCGACGGCAACACAAGTGTTCACTGGTGCTCACGTGTGCGTGCGTACTCTGTCCCTGCCCGACTGACATTCAGGGCAGGAAGCTTTGTGGAGGAGGGGCTGTCCCCCCCACCCCCAAAGATCCAGTGCATCAGCAGGCAGTCAAATGTCTTCTCAGCATGGTGTGGGGATGTACCGCATTATGAATCACTGACCCCCATAAAGAAAGCTGGTGGGACCCCAGCCCTGCACCCCTCTGCCTCCCAGCTGGCCTGTGTCCCCTACCGCTGGATCACATTTGTGACTCCCACCTGGCACCAAAAGTGCCTGACACATTTCCCCAGTCAGAAGCTCAAGGCATTTTGTGGGATGAGCAGGCCATGGTGACAGACCAGACATGGTGATGCCAACGGTCACAGACCTTGGTTTGAGGACACCAACTACCAGCACCTCAGGCTCTGGCCACTGTGTGTGGACTGGATCATCTGTCAGCTCTCCCACATCACCTCACCAAGACCCCCAGAAACCCCAGTATGAAAATCCACCATGGCCCCCATTTTACAGGGAGGGAAACTAAGGCACTGTACTCGTGGGTGGCAGAGCTGGGATTTGAACTTGTCTGATCCCAGAGTCCTGTCTTAATTATCACATTTTACCTAAGGCATTTCAGCCTTGAACTGCTTTAAAGGACAAGATGTCTACACAGGGGGAAAGGGAAAGAGGGTAAAAAGCAGAGAACTTGCTTGAATTTAATTCACACCATCAGGAAGGTAGGCTTTGGTGCTAGAGAGATTGGAATCCAAATTCCGCTCAGCCTCTTACCAGCTCAGTGAACCTGGACAAGTAACTGGGCCTTGCTTTCACCACCTGTAATATGGGGACCCTGATTATAATATCTCACTCCGTTTTGTAAAGCTGAAATGAAATGGTGCCGTAAATTGCTTAACGGGTCCTGGAAAGTAGGCTGAACTCAATAAATACAGGTTGAAGCTGGACATGGGGGTGCATATCTGGAATCCCAGTACTTTGGGAGGCTGAGGCAGGAAGATCACCAATTCAAGCCCAACCTGAACAACTGAGCAACAGACCCTATCTTAACATTTAAACATTAAAAATTAAAAAGAGCTCAGTATGTAGCTCAGTGAGAAGGCCCTTGGTTCAACTCCAAGTACTACAAATAAGTAAATAAATATTAAAAAGGTAAATAAATAAGTGTAAGCTGGATGAAGGCTCATGAGAGGTGTTAGGGAGACTAGCACAAACTAACATGGAAACCAGAGCTAGAGTGAATTTATGCTGGATCACCCAGCAAGGCAATGGTGTTTGAGTCTCAGACAGCCCCTGACACACATCACACACACATACACACACACACACAGACACATACAGACACACACACACACACACACATACACAGACACACACACAGACACACACAGACACACACACATACATGCACACATACACACACTCACAGACACATACACACAGACACACACAGACACACACACACGTACACACACACACACACATACACACACTCACAGACACATACACACAC
>RJWT010005041.1:0-31814 GCA_004365215.1 Cuniculus paca
TGCAGGCATTCAGGCACCGCTGCTGTCCACAGTCCTCACCGACGTAGCCTTCCTGGCATAGACAGGTGCCATTGATACATCTCCCCTTCCCTGAGCAGTCCCCAGGGCACCTCAGCTCCCCACAGTCCTCGCCCATGTAGGGCTCTTCACAGACACACTCCCCATCCACGCAGAGCCCCCGGGAGCTGCAGTCTGTTGGGCACCGGAGCTCGGAGCAGTCGTCCCCGCTGTATTCGCTGTCGCAGATGCACTGACCATCCACACACACCCCCCGGCTGGAGCAGCCCATTGGGCAGTAGGGTTCCGAGCAGTTCTTGCCAAACCAGCCTTCGTTGCAGATGCAGCCACAGGACTCAAGGCTGAAGTTGCCGTGGCCGCTGCAGTGAGGGATATAGTCCAGTTGTCCTGGAATGGTCAAGGGGAAGGTCAGAGGGCAGCAGTGGCCTCTCCTATAAAAGTTGTTGGGGAGGCAAGGACAGGGATCTCTGCTCATTCTCTGATCAGATTTGAGTTGCTGAGAGTGACACTCAACATAGTCTGGTATGTATAAACTAAGCAATATTTTCACTTAGTGTGGTTGTCTGTGCCTAGTACAGTGCTGGGGGCAAAGATGGAGAAGAGCTGGTCCCTTGTCTCTAGGAGCTCACCCTCAGGGTGTCTTAGGTTGGGTTTCCTGTAAGTCAATCTTAGATAAAGATTCATGAAAAGGGGACTTTCTGGAAAATGTTTGCTGGAAAGTTGGTAGGGAAGAGGGGAAAATGGAGATGGCTGCGTTATGGAACGACATCCCAGGGAGAGGACCTTGGGCTCAGTCCTGCAGGTGCTCTGGGTACCATGCAGGTCACACATCATTGTGAGTCAAGGGCTGCTCCTGGGGTATGTCAGTCCCAAACCCCTCATTCTCTACTTGGGCAGGCTATGGGGTTCCCACAGACTGAGGAGAGGACTGTGACCAAGATGCCAGCTCTGGGGACTGAAGATGAGAGAAGGGGATGGAATGAGACTGGGTCCACTATGCAGAGGAACGCTGCCTGGGTTACAAGCCCGTCCTTCTTCCTCCCCTCCTTCCATCACTGACTGCTCACTCGTCAGCAGGCAGCACCAGGGTTATTCCACGAGCTTCCTGAAACCTCGGGCTCTGTTAGTTACTCTTTCCCTTCCAGAGTCTATTTCTGTCCAAGTCCTTCTTTTGGTACAGCAACAGCAGTTAATTTATCTGCCTAAATAAAATTATTTTTAAAAAATTCAAACTGACTACCTTGCTCGCCATCCTTTTCTGCCCTTGGCCCTGAGGACGTGAGCTCTAGTAAGCCCATCGTGCCACCTCACGCAGCCCCAGTGGCCTAAAAATATACTTCACTGCTGTTGCTTAACATATCTCTTCCTTTGGGATTTTTTCCAATCTGCCAAGCATCCCAGTGGGATGATGGTCAAAAGTTCTTTTATAGAAGTCACCCTGGAGCTAGGCACAGTGGCACATGCCTCTAATACCAGCATTCTGGAAGCCTGAGGCAAGAAGATCACAAGTTCAAGACTGGTATTGGCAACTTGGGCAAAATTGAGCATGACTCTGTCTCAATTAACAACAGCAACAGCAGCAGCAGCAGCAGCAACAACAACCAAAGCCACTCTGACCTCTTGAGCAGCAGAGTCCAAGGAAAACTATGACTTTCCCTCATCCTCTAGCTCCATTGAAGAGATGAACTGACCTGTCCATCCTAATGAGCAGGAGACTGAGCAACGGCACTTCCTCTTCTAGTCTTAGACTGTGCTTCTATGATGTTGATTATCAGCAGGAGAAGTGAGAAAAACCTGTGAAACACTTTCTTGCTCAAAGACCGACTTTCATTTTGCTGTCTCAGGAGAGCCTGTCTGCTATCCTTGGGAGCTGTGGGCCATGGAGGCTGTTAAAACTTCATCTTGCTTTTACCTTGAGGATGGCCTGAGATACTGGATCCTACAGGAATGAACACTTGCACTCAAGAAAATGCAGCTAAAGCCTCTTCCCCTCAAACGCAGCTCTGCCTTGGATAAGAAAAGCTGGCGGGAAGTTGACTGGGGCTCTGCTGATAACAGCTACTGTTTTTATGATGCACAGAGAAATGAGGCTCTCGTGTGACTTGGTGCTTTCCTAGTTAACAGGCTCCTGTTGTTCTAGTCTGTCACTCCTTATAGAGAAGGAAAAAGCTACGCAGCTTTTTTTGGTCACAAGCATGGATGTTATCAAAGCTAAGATTTGAACTCAGGGAGTCTAGCTCTGGAGACTTCATTGTGTTCAACAGAGATGTACTGATAAAAACTCATGAATTTTACTAGTTAGGGGGTGGGCAAGGCTAGAAGAAAATCCCCTTTCAGCCTTTTGGGAGTGAGACTAGCTCTACAAGTGTGTGCTGTGTGTAGCGCGTACACATTGCATGGGCATGTGTGTGCTCATGGACTGGGCAGGAGATGTAACTCCCATCTTGCTGGGAAAGAGGAGAGCAGATCCTCCGAGACTTGGATGACTACCATTTACTCAAATGGGAGAAGGCTTCGACTGAATGAACAGAGCACCTGCATTCCCCAGTCCCTCAGGTTAACATGAATAGATATCAATCCAACAGCCCGTGAAAGCCAAAGATGAATGAAGACAGACATCAAATTCCCTGCTTGCCAGCCAAGTCGCTGTGCTGAACCGATGTACCATTACCTGACTCATCCCCCCAAAATCAGGTTAATGTATTTCAAACTGGCTAAGCAGTGTAGAGGATCCCTGAACTGAATCCCCAGGGAAGGACTGCATTTAGATCTTACAGACACATTAACCGAGAGCTACGAGCGGGGACACTTTCTTTCGTAGGCCATGGAAAGAGATGCTGGGTGTTGCCTGTGCTCATTCATACATTCATTTCCATCTCTGCCCACCCTGCCCTTCCTTCCCCACCTGGGACCCCTCTGCCAGCCCTTCAGACTCTACCTGTGGCAGCGCTTTCCTGGCAGCAGCTGCTGGTGCATTGGTCCCGCAGCACCGACACCTCCCGCTCCAGCATCTCGATCCGGCTCAGCAGCTCGCGTAGCATGTGGCCTGAGCTGGCACATGGGCAGGCCTTTTTGGGGAGGTTGATCTTGTGGGTGAAGGTGACCTGGCTCTCGTGGTCTGAGGTCTGGCCCATGTACTCTGCTAGAGCCTCGTCTTCCGCACTCACCTCCTGCTCAGCCGAAGCCTCCGGTCCTGAGGAGCAGAGGCTGTCCAGGGGCAAGTTAATGTTGTACACATGGTTGAAGACCATGGGCTGCTCTTTACTGGATGTGTTATAGTTGCCAATGCCTCCTTCCTCCTCTACTGCCTGTCTCCGAACCCTTTCTGTGGTCACTTCCAGCTGACACTCTGAGGGCTTGAGCATGGAGGCCAGCAGGATCAAGTTGACGCCAAGGAGCATGTTCTTCAGGACCACTGTGTCCCCGTCTGTGCCCATCCTCTCCTGTCTGCTTGGGCTCAGTTCAGGAGCAGCCTGCAGTGCGCAGCATGGAGTGGAAGGAGCCTGCAAAGAAACGGAGGGACCAGACAAACCTTGAGACCCGCGCCTTGGCCCCATGGCTCTCCACCATTCTACAGAGGCCCCAGGGTGGTCCTGGGAAGGAAGAGTAACTGTCGGAGTCAGGAGGCTCGGGCTGTGTTCCCTGGAGGACTGGATCCCTGGCAAAGGATGATACTTCTGCATAAAGGAGAAGAACGAAGGGGAGAAAGGCACACAGCTCCTAGATGACAATTAAGATGAGGGCACTGTGGTACCTTAAGTGTCCTCTCATATCTTTTCAGTTATTTATTATGAAGGACCCCCACCAGCCACTTCCAAATAACTTATTCATTACTTATCTAATCAATATAGGCTGACTTTTGAACAACCAACCAGGCACATAATATAGTTCCAGATAATTGTGACTGTTAATTATCTGCGGGTGCATTTGTGATTATCTGGGTCTCTGTGAGCTGAACTTTCTTTTAATCTTCTCATTAGTACAGTTCCAGTGTGCTGTGATCACAGGGTGCCTTTCTTCCCAGGTCTTGTTTAAACTGCTAAAATAATAAATTAGCTCATCTGTTGGTTAGTCACCAAGAACCACAGAACGCAATAAATTCACAGTAATAAAAAGAAGTTTAACAAAAATTATACTCCCTTTTTATTCCCCATGTGAAAGAGAAAAAAGAGTTACAGGCAATGTTAGAGCTACCAAGAAAATTAAGAACTAAGAGAACAAGTAAGAGTGACTACGAATCTGAGAAGAAGGTATCAAACATCTGCTGATAATAGATTGTGCAGTGTGCCTCACATACAACCTTACTTGGCTCTCAGTGCAATTCGATAATGGAGTGTTATGATTGTACTCATCTATTGGTGCATATTTTCTGTCTAGAGAGGTGAGGATTTGAATGCAGGCCTGACACCTGTGCTCCAGTGACCATTCCCAGTACCTTTTCTTGAAGAGGGTGTTCAATTTTCTGTCTTGTCACCAAAGGAAATAGCATAAATTTTAGACTTTTCCCAGAAATACTAAGATTAGAAAATTTTGTTTGGGGTTGATTCAATATTACTTCCTCCAAGAAGCATTCTTCTCTCATCTTTTCCCACCTGGCCCCTTGTCCATTCTTCCAAATGCAGGGAGAATTAACCCCCTAAACTCCTGTGAGCACCTTTCTTGCAGGTCTTACCATGCTACACCACTGACTTCCTTTGCCTGCTTTTCCCCTCCTGAACTTCTAGGTCCATTTTGGTCAGATGGGGCCTTACCTGCAGCATGTGGCTGTGTGTCCAGGACAGGGGCAGTGCTCAGTACATAGATTTTGAATGAATAGGTGGTATAAAAGGATGTATAAACAGATGAATTAATGAGTAAGTGCTCAGTGAGTAAAAGGTTGAATCATTCTCCAATTCTTTTAATCCCTCTCTATTAACTCCAGTTATTCACCGTTCTCTTTAGTTTCAGCTCTGGGCAATGTCTGAGGGTTGATTGAATTAGGAGTAGCCTGGCTTAGTGACTAGCATAAAACGTGTTTGCTACTCAGCCCTTATGTGATGCATTGGACTACAGTTTGTTCTTATTTTCAATTGAGAGGAAGCAAAAATGACTAGAGCTGTTGAGACCATAGACTCCCAAGTCAGACTTTTCAGGCTCAAATCTCAACCTCTTCACTGTCCAGCTGTGGGAAGATCACTTAACCTTTCTGTCTCTTAATTTTCCTGTGTGTAAAGTGAGGGAATGACAGTACCTATCTTACAGGGTTGGAGTGACAATTAAGTTATTATGTACAATACTTTCCCAGTAGCTGACATTAACTAAAATAAATAAATATGGTTTGCAACCAAGTAGAATAATTATTTGGGCTCTTCTTCATTCAAGGACCACTCTGAAATTACTGGAATATATGGCACATCTTATCAGTGGACAACAAGTAAGCCTAATCTTTAGCATATCCTTGAACAAAGATTGGTGAGGTCCTTAACGTTGTGGGAGGTGGTGATCCACTGGCACATTCAGAGAAGGCAAATCTACTTTGAGGATACATGGAGTGATGTGTCTAAACGAAACTGAACTTACAACTGTAAGATCTTTCTAAATCCCTCTCCTCTGGGGATCTACTTGCTTTCTCATTTTCAGGGCTCCAGGCATGGCATTTCTGGAGGATCACTACTCTGTTGGACACTGTGCTCTATTGTTGATGGCTCTGCCATCAGCCATTTACTCAGAGAAGGGGCCTTGCTATCTCTCCTGCTGAACTAAAATCCATCTATCTGGCCATGTGCAGGCCACTGCAGGGAGAGCCAGATGCCAACCTTTTCTCATGAGTCAGTGCTATTTGCAGACTATGGGGGAAGAGAACAAGAAATCACCAAGAAGCAAGCCTTCCCTGTGAATAGGCACCATGCATGGGCTTCTAGGGGGAGAGCCAGATGCCAGTCCCTTCCAGCATGTGGGCTGCGAAACAAGAAGAGCCAACCCCTCCTCCCCACTGTAAACCACCTGCTGATCTGGAGAAACACAGGTTGAGATGATAGCTATTGAGGTAAAGTACAATTTAATGCTTGTAGTGTTTGGTGTTTCACTGACTTTGCGGGTTTAAACCCAGTAGTCTGATCATCTATTCAGAGGATAACAATGTGCAATGTGGCATCTATGGAGGATCTCCTTCTGAAGGTGGTAGCCATTTTTAATTCCCAATTATCTTGTTTTGAAGTCCCGTATCATTTGCATTGTTTTGTTGGTATCTTGGTTACTTTTTTCTCATTGTTGAGACAAAATACCTGATGCCCAAAGTGAAGGAAGGAGAGGTTTATTTCTTACAGTTTTGGGGGTTTCAGTCCATACCTATCTGGTTCCAAGGCAGGGTGGCATGGTTGAGGGGCAGCTATTCATGGTGGCTCCACACAGCAAGAGTGAACCTCACAAAAAGAGGGAAAAACGTCTCCATTCCGACCTTACATTGTATATCAGCTCCACCCTTGGGTGGGTGCAGGACTCACACCGCTAATCCCAGTGCTACACAACATATCAATCATAAAAGTTAGATTCAGCCGCTTCCATGACTACATGATGCTTGGGGGGCCACCCAGATACAAACCATAACAGTTGGATTGGGTTTTATTCTGTTTTGTTTTGCTTGATTTATTGTATCTGATGGCATGTGCAGTTGTTTCAAGGACAACAGGATATACTGTGGTAGCCATTTTGGATTTACTCTTACCTTGTTTTGAAGTCCTTTATTGCATTTATTGTTTTGTTTTTATTGGTTCTATTCTGTTCTGTTTTGTTTGATTTTTACTAAGTCCAAAGGTATCTGCAGCTATTCTGAAGATAGCAGGAGGCATTATGGTAACCATTGTTGACTTCATATTGTTTTGAAGTGCTATGTCACTTACACTGGTTTGCTTTGATTGGCTTTATTCTGTTTTATTTTGTTTGGTTTTATTCTCTTTGAAATAAAAATAAAGACTAAAAAATTTTTTAAAAAAATCCATGTATTTGACCCATCTTTTTCTTATGAGAATTATAAAATTATCACCTAATACTCCTTGGCACTTACTGTAGATTTTGCACATAATATACACTCAATAAATCAGTGCAAGACATGCTGGTAATCCCAGCACTCAGGAGGCTGAGGCTGGAGGATCATTGTAAGTTCAAGACCAGCCTGGGCTACAAAGCGAGTACATGGCCATCCTGAACTGCGTAACGAGACCCTGTCTCAAAAAGACAGAAAATAAAAAAATAAAAAAATAAAAATCAGTGCAAGAATAAACAATGTTAAAAGTGAAAAGGAAGACAAGTGATAGGTATATTAAGAGGGAGAAATGTTAGGTCCAAAATAGCAATAAGATTCTAGAGAGAGGAAAAGTTACATTTTGTATGTGAAAAACACGTAAGTTTTAGTCAATAAGTAAACTTATTATGACAGTCAATAGTGTGAATCTTTCAACCTTCAAATTATATTTATACTTGGGCTTTATTAATTGAAATACAAAATGAAAGACAAATAAGGCTTATTTTGCTCTGTACTACTCTGATCATTGATCACTTCTGAGTGTTATGTACATTGAAAGGGCTTAAAATATAGTCATACGAGAGGGAGAAATTTAGTATTTTGATCCAGAGACTTGGGAGATACATTTATTCCTTTGTCACTTATTCATTTGACAGATATATATATATATAAATTGAATACCTGCTGCATCTCAGCCTCTTGTTCACTTAAGTTACATTCAGGAGGATGTGGATGCCAGGGTGAGGAACAGACAATAAATAAACAAATATCAAAAATACATATGTACTGTATACTGTAGGATATATAATAGGTAATAATGTATTATACATTTGTGGATGTTTGCCTCAGTAAGTGGTAAGTGCTATGGAGAAAAATAAAAGACAAGGAATCCAAAGAGGTAACCAGGTGCGTGTGGAGGGAGCATGGTGATATTGTACAGAACTAGCTCTGGAAAGGCTTCTCTGATAAGATGAGGAAAGTGGGGCACTGAGCCAGGCAAATGGCAGGGGCTGTGCTGCTCAGCCCTGGGGAACCACAAGTGTGAAAGCTGAGGCAGGGTGGACTAGCTGAGTTCCAGCGACAGCCTGGCTGGGGCTAGGACAGGGCACAGAGAAGCAGCAGGGTCCAGATTAGGTAGGGCCCTGCGAACTGTGGAAGTAATTCAGCTTTTCCTGTGAACCTATGTTCTTAAATGCATGTTTACATCAAATATTTATTGTGATCTACTTCAGTCCTTGAGAAACTCCATCTGAAGGAGGAGATGAAAATGCAAGCAAATAGAATGGCAATCCAGTGAGATAACGACCGTGAATAACGGATACATGAAGTGCTGGTGCTGCCCAACCAGCAGAGAGAAGCTGGAGCACCCATGAGTGCCTTTGCCAAGTATTTCTGGCCTGACTTTCCAAGCACACAGTAGGACCACACTTTCCAGTTCCTTTTTGTTTAGGTGAGACCTTGTCAATAGTTTCGGTCAATGAATTGGGGGAGGAAATGGTGCTTATTACTTGTGAGCTGGCATGTTGGATAGCTGAGGGGACACTTTCCAGAGCTTTCTTCTTCCCATGGTGACTGGTTGTGTTCAAGATGGTGGCTGTCTTGCTGGTCTGAGTCCCCCCTCCAAGTGACGGTGCTGAACAGAGTTCTCCAGCTGAGTCACAGGGGTTGTGCAGTGTGCGAGAGAATCCTTTGGTTTTTGAAGAACAGACTTTGAGATTGCTTTTTCTCACAGCATAACCTATACTATCAGGAGAGAAAGCTGAAATGGATCTCAATAGATGACTCTTTAGATTGAGAAAGGAAAATTTCATTATTCAAAAAAGAAATTGGATCTACTAAAACTCTGATATGTGCAAGAACATGGTTTGTTCAATGACTGTGAATTCAAATGGCTGATGAATGCTAAGGGAGTGGGGTTTTATATGATAAAAAGTTCCAGGGGGAAGCACCAAATGGGAGGATCTGCAAGGAAAAGAGATTTTGACCCAATATAAAGAATATTTTTTCTAGTAGTGAGAGATACTGGCTGTCATCCTGAGTAGTTAGTTCCTGATCTGGAGATACTTTGGCACAAGTCAAAATACAATTTAGTGGAAATGCTGAAAAGGGGTTTTCAAGCATCAAAGGTGACTAAGTGGGAGTAAAATGAATGTTAAGGTCTCCTCTTCCCTGGTACTTTATGAATTCATGGCCTTAGTGGCTTTTAGGAACATACTCAGTATAATACTACATTCATTTCCTAGGACTTCTATAACAACTACAAATAGGTAGCCTAAAACAACAGCAATATTGTTTTATAGTTCTGGAGGCTAAAAACTCCAAATCAGGATGTTGGCCAGGTTGGTTTTTTGTGAAGGCTCTGATGAAGAATCTATTCCATTCTTCTCTCCTGGTTTCTGGAGATGGTTGGCGACCCTTGGCATCCCTTACTTTGCAGATGCCCTGCTGTAATCTTTGCCTTTATTATGATATGCTCTCCCTGAGTCTTCATGTGACCATCTTCTTATAGGCACACCAGGTGCACTGGATTAGATGCTTTTCCTACTCAGTAGGTGCCCTCCTCACCCAAACATAGCCAACCATATCTATAATGAGTCTATTTTCAGATGTCACTACATTCTTAGGTACTGAGGGTTAGGACTTCAATCTAGAACAATTAGGGGACACAAGTCATCTCATTACAAATACCAACAGAAATTGGTCCAAGTTAAGCACTTTCCTTAAATTGTTTTGCTCATTTCTCACAGCAATGCTATGAACTAGGCAGCAGTGATATTTAGGACTCAGGATATTTATGGTACTGGTTCAGCTTGGCCAACAACCAATCAGAATGGGGCATCAATCCACCAAAAGGGGACATCAATCAATCAGACTTGCTGAGGACAGCCTTATGGTGGTTTTGCTATGGTGGTGGGTCCTCTTTTCATTTCCATTACTTAAACAAGAAAATAAGCTTTGGGAAAGACCAAGGAACTTGACCAAGACTGTGCAGTTAATGAGCAGAGAAGCCAGGACTGAGCCCAGACCCGGTTGACCTGAGTCTGTGCTTTTCTCTGCTGTTTTTCAGCCAGCTTTAATTAATAGCTACATAGAGCTCTTACATATCAAAATTCTCCTCTCTTGGGTTCAGATTTAGGGCTTCCTGACAGCTGTGACTTTTAGTTTAATGTGTTCTCCACAAATCCAGGCGATTTCCCTAGGACTGCTTCAGTCTCTCCCCCTTGAGAGAAGGCGAATTTGATGACTTTTCATCTGTAAGAACCCGGCTTCCACTTGGTCCCAAGAATCAGGAGTAATTCTACACTGGTAAACCTTGGTCCTGCAGGAGTTGAGAGACATGTTTTAAACTTGCCCTTTCCTGGGACCGTTCTCTATTGAGCTAGCAGTTGCAGAAATCCAGGGCCTGGCATGGGCTCCCTTTTGGCTTCCTTCACTTCTCTGAGCTCTCTCTGGTGGGTGCCCACCCGGCTCATGCACAGGCCATTATTCACTTTATTACTGACCTCTCCGCTTTTCTCTTCCACTGCTTTTCTAGAGGAAAATGAAAGCAGGCGGGCTGAAGGATGTGAGGTGCTACAGCTGACGCCTGCCCGAAGGGACAGGAAGGGACGCCCAGGTTTATTAAATACCTAATTAACAAATTCTATAGTTTTAACTTAGTTTGGCTAAGCTCATGTCACTTAATAATTATTTCAAAGTGGCTTTTCTTTCTGTGCCCCTGAAAGCTTCCTTCCCTGGCTTCCTCTCCACCTCTGCTTCCTGTTCCTCTATTGCATAGGATGTTTTTCTGCTCTGCAGGAGTTCGGGGATACTGGTGGGCACTGTTTTGAAAATGTTCCTTGGGAGGCCTGCAGGGGAAAGCTGGGGTCACCCTAGCTTGGCTGAAACCAGATGCCTTCACCTGAAGTCCTTCTTAGGTGGTTTCTGTTTTTCTTCGCTTCCCTGAAACCCTCTTCTGGCTTTATTTCCTCATAATGAAGAACTCCGGGAAGGTTACAGAAAACATTCTGTGAGCCATCACCTTTCCCAGATGCAGAGGATGAGGGAAGGAGAATAGGTCTCAGGAGTCCGGGGTGTGGGGATGGAGGAGGGGAGGAGAGGAAAGAGAAAGTGAGGAAGAGAAGAACCTAGAAGGTGTGTGCAGTGACAAGAGCCTCTGGGTCTTTCCCGGAATTTATTTTCTTTCTTTTCTTTTTTCTTTTCTTTTCTTTTCTTTTCTTTTCTTTTCTTTTCTTTTCTTTTCTTTTCTTTTCTTTTCTCTTTCTTTTTTTTCTTTCTTCTTTCCTTCTTTCCTTCTTTCTCCAAGAAGGGGCTGGAAGAGACAGACATGGAGCAGAGGGACCCCAGCAAAGAAAAATGAGAGAAATGAGTGTGTGGGTCGTTGGGCAGGTGGCAGAGGTGATCCCTAGCGGTGGGTGGCCAGCGTTCTGTTTGGGTTTTCTAGTTTCTGCCAACTTTAGTCCCTAGGGGGGATTTATAAACTAGAACCATGTCTGTGGAAAAACGACATTCTTCTTTGTACTTTTTTTTTAAAAGTTGAAATTAGTTTAAAAATAGTTCCCTCTCTGCCGCCGGGATGCTCTGTCACTTGGAGAAAGAGGGGGATTATGAAAGACGAGGGTGTAATGTGATTACGGCCGGCCCCATTGTGTCAGCTGAGGAGGCAGCGCTGGGCTACAGGGGAAGGCAGAGCCAGCCGAGCTCCATCAGTGCTGGGCCTTTATTGGGTCTGTCAGGTTTCTGAAAAGAACCCGAGGGCAGAAAACTCCCAGCAGACAGGACTCCGTGGCTGGCCTGCAGCTGACAGCAAGGATGCAGGGTGGTGTGGAGTGATGCACTGGGCCACGCTGGGCTGTCCCCTCCCACCAAGCCTCCCTTACTGCCGAGAGCCCTGAGCCCTCGCACTCTGAGGCACCCTGTGTGGGAATCTGTAGGAAAGGTTTTCGGCTCAGGACCTGATGAGTCCACATACATTTTTTGGCACACATGCGCCCAGTAAATCTGTAGCTTTGTGTCAGTGTGGATTAGGGAAACCAGGGTGGCTGAGATGTAGAATCTGGCTGCTGGTCTTGTCCTCTGGCTCTGTCTTGTACTATCTGGGAGAACTCTAATTGACCAGACCTTTCAGAACAGCTCTTTCTTGATCTGAATAATGGAGTTTTGAATATAAATCAAGGGAATGATACAAGGAGCAGTAAAAGTCTCACAGCTGGAAGTGAATATGAGGTCATACAGGTTGGAATCCCCACTTTGCCTTGCATCTGGCAAGACTGGGGAAATTTTACTGCTGGGGGAGCCTAATTCCTTTCAAGTAGCTATGGCCAATAGAAAATCATCTTATAACTTTAGCTCCAAGATGTTATGATGTATGACCTAGACTTCCCAGTGACTTTTGGTAACTAGAAATCCCACTTAGGTAAGAATTCTTAAAATCTATAGAACATTTGACAAATATACATATTGAAGTCATCTATCTATCTATCTATCTATATCCCATTTAAGGTTCACAACAGTTGATGGGATTATTCTCATTTTGGACATGGGGCTTAAAATATGCGGATTTTTCCCAATTACACAGTAAGTATATCCAAGTTAAGTCTTGAATCAGTTTTCCAGACTATTAATTCAGGAGTAGATGCCATAGCTTCCCTCTATCAGCTGCCTCATCCTTTGGAAAGTAGGTAGGATATAAATAATGGATTCTTAATTAATCTCCACTCTTTTGGTCAAAAATTTTTCCAAGAGCCTGACCTTTTGCTATCATTAATGTCTATTTTTCATCTGTGTTTCTTGAGCTTGGAGAACAGCATGTCACCATTTGCTGTTCAATTATTCTCCTTGAAGAGTCATTTTACCTTTCATCTTTCTCTTTACATTTAATAAACCACAAAGAAAGTTCCTTTGCAAGAAATATTGCCAGTTGGCCTGCAGGCCAAAATGATGGTTTCTATTTCCCACCCAAGGTAGCCTTAGAACACTTTGAGAAATTGATTCAGAATATAAGAAGAGGTCTCTGACCTCTAGCACTTCATAATCTAGTTGAGACTCATAGAGGCAGAACTGAAGAACAAGGCAGGCCTGCCCACTTTTATGTATTAAAAAAGACCACTCATCTTCAGGCATCTTATACTGTGGGATTACTGTGGGACAAATGACCCGATAAGCCTCCTAAAAAGGTGCTGTTCAAGGTTGGATGGAAATGTGATGTTGGAAGGTGGGTAAGAATTTTAGGGAGTGGTAGGCAAGAGGGGCAAAAAGTACAGTGCAGACAGAGTTTACTGGGGTCCCAAGGCCAAATGCAAGGAAGTTTGTCCTCTAGAGCTTCAGTCCTCATGAAGACTTAAATTCCCTTTCAACTAGGTTAGGAAAAGAACACAATATAGTTAGGGAAGGGATAGTTCACACACCAGCAAGGCTCCCATAGCTTCTTGTCCATTGACTAGTAGGTCTTGGGGGCCATTTCAGGGCCAGGCCAATGCATAAACATGGGTATGGAATGGCTAATAACAAGAACTGTGAATATAGGAACTGCCTGATTCTTCTTAGGACATCAAAACTCTTTAGAAACAAAGAAACCTCAGGAATAACCTCACCCTTAAAAATTATTCACCCACATCCAGACTACCTGATAAATTTTTCTGGTCTAAAAATACCTAATGACAGACTCAAGTATCACGTCCATGCTGTTTCCAAATATATGATATAGCTACATTGGAGTTGGTCCTTCTAGCAGGAGTCAAATGGTTGCTTTCATGTTGGGTATCCACGAATCCCCTCAATGACTTGTGTGTTGGAGGTGGTAACTTATTAAAGTTCGGCTCTAGTGGTCATTGTGTAAATCACATTTTTTAGGTCATGAAGTAGTACCACCCTATCCTAGAGACTACAAGCAGGTGAATTATAACTCCTAGTGCTTGAAATAACCTAATTATTTTCTATCTGAAATTTGAGGAAGCTCTGAGAGTGGTGGTATATGGAGCAAAACTTGTTTTAATTAAATTCAGTTTTATACTGTCAGGAACTGGGCTAGGTTCCATGGAAATGGTCTCAGGCAGTGTGCCCCTGTGTACCTAGGAGAATGGTATTCACATAGCAAGAAGAAATAACTGACCATGGTAAGTACCATATCAGAGGCATGGGTAGTTTTTCTGGGAGCCAGGCAGAAGAAAGTATTTGCACTTAAAGAGTCTAGAGAAAGGTCAGTGGAATATGTGGCCTTCAGCTGAGTCTTGGAGAATGAGACAGAACTTGAAAGAAGGCAGTGGAAAGGTGGATGAAGTGGGGAGGGGGTGGAAAAGGAGGAAGCGCATGCGCAGGGAGGGACATGGCTCCTGGGGTGGGAGAATGTAGGAGTGCTTGTGTCCAGGGGTGAAGGAGGCAGAGATGTCAGAGACCCTTAATGGTCATTTTTAGAAAATTTCTGTGTATCTGTGGGTCTGGTGAGCTGTCAGGGGTGTAAAAACAGGGCCTGACATGATGAAGAAATCCTGTGATACCTGCAATTGCAACTGGACTCAAAGATGAATTTCAACTTGAAAAAAGAAAGTTGTTTTGCTTGTCATTTATCTTATTTTGCAGTCATTCAGTTGGCAAGGCCCAGATTAGCCTTCCTCATTACTTTAGAGAGTGGTTTTTCAGGGTACATAATTTCTTAAATTTCTTTTCTCTCACTCTCTTTCGTGATAAAATGCATTTTGCTCTCCATTAAGTTATACTGCGTCATCTTTGTTCATTATTGTTAAAAGGGGGCGCCAATGGAATTCAAATGTTTTATTAACTGCTAAATTCGGGATGTGTATGTATTGCAAAATATTGGACTTTAAAATGTCTCCAGTCGGAACAAAGGCAAAAATTGACCATTTAGCTGTGCGCATCTGCCTTTCTGATGAATTTGGAATACAGATGGTGCCTAACGGGTTCTGCGCATAGCTAGGCTGCGGAGGCATTGGTAAGCAGAACACATTTTGAGGATTCCTGAAGTTCACGTGTGATCCATGTGGGGTGGCAAAGATGCCCATGAAGAAGATGCAGAATGCTTCAAGCAGATTGGGACTTTTACCTGAGATAACATGGAGTCCAGTTCGCCTCTACTGCCATTCCCAGCTTTTGCTGTGCCTACTGCACCTGGGTTTTTTCTGCACACAGTCTCAGAGCTCTTCTATTTGCCTCTCTTGGTTCTCTCCATGTTCCTTCTCCCTCCTGGTCTCTTTCCCTGGAGTTTTGCCCCCACTAAAAGGGAGCCTGGCCAGAGTGCAGCGTGGAGGACAGAGAGGTCCCTGCCCTGTCCCCTCTCTGAGTACCTTGGGGCTGGCTGCACCCTTTAGTTGAAAGGCACTGCTCTCTGGCTCTGCAGTACTGATTCTCTTTCCAGGTAGCTTCTTGCCCAACCTCCTTGCCTGTTTTGAGGCTCAGCTTCCACAAGAGCCAGACCGCCTGGATCTAGAGCCCTTGCTGATCAGCCATGGCCATCCTGGTTTTGTCTCTGAAGTTTCCTACAGGGACCTATTTTTCCTAGGAAGGGCATTTACTCCAAATGTCTCCTCCTATTTCCAACTCTGTTTAAAACTCACTTTTCCCCATGCTTCGTCATTCTCTCAAATGCCAAAGTAATACAAGACACAGTATTGGCAATAAATTAATGCTTTCTGAAAGTCTATTTGGAAACTGGTAAGCCTTAAACCATAAATAACCATGACATTTTCATTTTAACAACAGCCTTCAACTAACCTAACAGTGGACATGGTTCAGTGTGGCTTCATGCTGTGGCAGAGAATAAGATTCATGGCCTGTAAAAGGTTCCACCAGTTTCTCTCAAAATGATCTTTCTACCTTTCCCCTTTTGAAAAGCATTAAAATGAGTCAGTGTTGTAGAACACCTGGCATTTGGAGAGCTCATTAGAGTTTTCAAGATGTTTTCCTAAATGTCATTTAGGTGGTTCCTTCTACCAATTCTGTGGGATAGGTACGTATACTGACTACACTGCTCCACTTTACAGATGAGTAAATGAAGGCTCAGTCTTCTGAAAAACAAGCCAGAAGTCTGGTGCTAAAGAGTCCTGAGAGTCATCTCTACTACTTCTGAGAAATCTGTGGTATCAAAAGGAATCTAGTCCATTTACTCTTCCGTGAGCTTTCCTTGAAGGAATAACAGAAAACTACAGTGACATTAAACAAATTAATTATAAAGGTGCAGGTTTATTTATCTATTTTTATTTCTTTTCAAAAATGTATTCTCTGAGCCAGGTGTGGTGGCACATGTCTGTGCTCTCAGCACTCCAGAAGCTGAGGCAGGAAGACCATGAATTACTACACAGAGAGACCCTGTCTCAAAACTCCAAGGTATAGAGGGGATATTCTCTAAATTAAAAAAAAAAGTTTTATCCTTCTACTTTCTTCACTCTCAGGAGGGAAGAATTTTTAAGTGGTTGAATGAGCATCTGGCTGGGGTGGGGTAGCTGAACTCACCAGCAGGGATTCTGGCTGCAGAGCTGGTGGTGGGTGGGGTCTGGCCACCCAGGGTGAGAGGGAGATACCAGCCCATCAGCACAAAGGGAATCCTTCTCTGTTTCTCTTTCCATGGATTTATGCAACAACTCTCTTGCTCCAGGGTTGGAGGACTATGCCCCTCAGATTCCCTAGCAACAACTGAAAATGTGATCCTTTCCTGGCATTTATAATGGGAAAACCTATTCCTTTGATCCTAGTTTGCATTTGCAAGAAGGATTTCTGCTAGGGAAAGCATTATAATAGCGTTCACTCTGTGGAGCAAGACACTAGTTTGATTCACTAAATGTAAAGCTCAAAGCAGGCAAGTGATTTCCTCAAGTGGCTTTGATAATTCTTCATGTCTTATTTTTCAGTTGGTGGGTTTGAAGATAATTTTGAGGTATGAAGTGGTATATCCTTTACCTTTTCTGGAGTATTATACCTTCATTCATCTAGGCCCATGAATGTGTACAGAAGGATCTAAACTTTTGACCTGCAAGATGAGTCCACAGTGTTAAGTCAACAATGAATATTTATTGCTTTTCTCCAAAATGACAAGATGCGCTTTTGTAGAAGACTGAAGACATAGGACTGATGGCTTGGTTTGCCCAAACCGGTTGCATTTGATTAGGAAGGGGAAATTCCACCACCTTTGAGTTGAGCCTGTCAGATAGAAAGATATGATTCAATTGTGCATCCTGCCTCCTTAAAATACACATGCAGGATTCTCTATGAAGGATGGAAGGACTTTCTTTGGGAAGTAAGTAGTCCAGCCACATGCCAGGTAGTCTTTTAAGGACTTCATACATTAACTCATTTAATTCTCACAGCAATCAAACTGTCACTATTGTTATTATTTTGAGGTGCTAGTAGTTGAACCCAGGGCCTTGTGCTTGCTAGGCATGCACTCTACAACTGACTGACAACTCCAGCCCAGAAAAACCATTGATATTATCCCCATTTTGCAGATGAAGAAACTGAGGCATAGAGTGGCTCAGTGATGTGTCTAATATTCACCAAGCTTTTAGGTGAGGGTGCCAGATTCCAATGCTTTGCTCCAAAGTTGTCCTTCAGTTTCAAGGAATGGATTCTGTGGATTGGGAAACTTTTTCTGAACCTCTAAAGAACGTGCTACTATACTTGGCATAGTAGTTGTTGGCAGAGTTGTTTGTTTTATTCCCTAAAAGGAAGACTCCTGGAGAGCAGGGTCTGTAAACTAGTATCCCAGTATCTGGTACACAGCCCTAAATGTAATAAGCCCCACCCCTAATACAGACACACATGTTGCCTACTCAAGTGTCCTGGATATTCCATGGATTAGTGTTTTCTGCTTCCAAAGTTGCTGAAATGCCCCTTTCTGCATGGTTTCTGGGAGAACTGCTGCTGGAGCATGCAGGTGTCACGAGAGGATTAGGACACACTGTCCTGTCAGCCATCATCAGTGTTTATTGTGAGGGTAATGAATGTCCTGCCTACCCCAGTTCCAGCCTCTGACCGACAGCTCCCCACCCCCTTCTCGTTTGATTGTTGGCTGCCTAACACATCCTTTGTCATTATCGACCTCGGTACTCATCAGACGGTCCATACCCCCTCATTGTCTTTAACTTCCACATATCCATCTTCACTGAAAAGCTAGTTTCTCTGATTACTTGGGCCCTGCCAGTCTCTTATAGATTTACTTGCTTCTTCCAAAAAATGAAGAAGTGATCTATGGTTTTTCTTGCCCTTGGACTTGATGGAAGTTTTTGGCTGTGAAGTGGGTCATAGATGGTTCGCTCCAGGAGGACCTCTTCCTGGAGATTTCGGAGAAAGGTCATTGCCTGCAGGGCAGGAGATTCTGCCTTGGAAACACAGTGTCTTCTATGTCTCCGGCCACTTTCATCACTGGCTTCATGAGCCTGAGTAGTCATGTGACTGTCCTGAGTCTCAGTTTCCTTGTCATTGAAGGGGGAATTATTTATAATGAGAATCAAGTACATGGGAATATATTCTGTAAACTACGAAGTGGCACATGATTGATGGGAAGGTGTCAGCAGTGTTGCAGATGAAAACTAAGGACAGATGTGTTCTCTATTTCTCCACAGGTCAGATGTTTGTTGTGGGACATCCAGCTGTGGGAT
Organism: Cuniculus paca; assembly: GCA_004365215.1. Taxonomy (NCBI): domain Eukaryota; kingdom Metazoa; phylum Chordata; class Mammalia; order Rodentia; family Cuniculidae; genus Cuniculus; species Cuniculus paca. Next base: position 18,625 of record RJWT010005041.1, read on the forward strand.
CATCTTTCCTCCATAAGAGCAGGTGACAGGGGAAGGTGAATCAACTGGCTGCTGAATTAACTGTTGAATGAGCAGAACCAAGGATACTGGGGTAACTTAGGGTGATAAATCACTTGGTGGCAATAATGGTGGTGCTTCTTGACCCAAGCACAGAAAAGTGCCATGCAGATGATCAACACCCCTCAGTAGCAAACTCTACTTTCCATGGTAGAGCTGATGAGAATATAAATTGAGAACTCAGTCCCCTGGGAATCATGAGGATCCTAAATTATTTTCTAGTCATTCCTGGGCTGCAGGATCTCTGAAACTGGAGTCTCAGAAACCAAGAGGGCACCCAGGGTAGAAGTTGCTCATCCAGCTATAACAACTGTGCAAGAGGCCTCAGAGGGAAGCATCAGGGTCCAAGGGCGCAGATGACAGAGCTGTCTTGAACTGGACTTGAGCATGATCCCAGGCAAGGCTGATGCTAGGATTTAATGTTATGGTTTGACTATTTTCTCCCAAGAATTCATGTGTTGGAAACATAACTCCCGCATTCATGTGGAGGTGGGGACTTTGGGAGGTAATTAGGCTTAGCTGAGATCCCAGAGGTGGGGCTGCAATGATGGTATGAGTGGCTCTGTAAGAAGAGGAACAGAGACCTGAGCTGACTCACATACTCTGTCTTGTCCCATGGCTCTACCTGCTGTATCACGATAAAGCAAGAGGGTCCACATCAGATATCCAGCAGATGCCCACTCCACTCTCTTGGACTTCCTGCCCTGTAGAACTGTGAGCCAAACAAACTTTCATTTTTTTGTAAATTATTCAGTCTTAGGTATTTCCTTACAGCAACTGAAAATGGCCTCAAACAATAATGTGGCACATGTGGGTTGTAGTCAACATCAATTGATATCCATAGAGCTAGGTTAGAGCCATAAGGATTAGAACCGAAAGGAGAGGAGGTACGTCAACTAGGATGGGGACCCTACATGTACTAGGGGTCAAGGTATGCATGTGTCAGCCAAACACCATAGGCCTTCGGAGCTAGAATCTTCTTATCAGTGTCCTCAAGCTAAATTCATTGCCTGTATTTTTAAAGAAACTTTTTTCTGATTAAAAAAATGATACATATTAATTATAGAATAACCATAACATACAGAAGGTGATATTTTTAATATCCTGACCCAGAGGAAGTCATTGATTTTGTTGTATTTTTTTTCCAATTTTTTCACTGGGTTTATTTCCAAATTAAGACTGTCTTCTATTTGGAATTGATGCTTTGAACGAGCAAGTGCCTCAGGGTGTTTATCTTTGGGGAGATGTCACTTGATGCCTGGACATGGCAGGTCTGGAGGGTGGGTCCCTGACCACCCTGCTCTCAGATCTGGTGCCAGGTTGCAGGGTGAACAGGTCAGACCTGCTCAAAGAGGGGTGGGAAGCTGAGCAAAACCCAATAAGGGAGCAGCTTCTGCATTTTTCCCTCTGCCCCTGGAGCAAGCACGTCTCTGTCAGTTGTGGAGCTTCAGCAAGCGTTGACAGGGTGACAAGCTTCTCCACGGTTCTCCTCATTAACATGTGTGTGGAATTGTGTCTGAATCTACAGCCATGGTGAGGGACATTTTGTTTTGGTTCTCATCAGAATAATAAATCAAGTCTGCTAGAGAAAGCCCTACAGGAGAAAAGGGTGTGCTCCCCTCCCAGAATCTGTCATTTCTGCCCAATCAACCTGGCCCTCAGGCAGGTGGACCTGAAGCTCTGCAGAAGAGAAATTTCAGCAGAAATAGGAGTGACTGGAGGTGCAGACTGAGTGGACAGGACAGGGGGATGGCGAGCTCCTGGGCTCCCATTCTCTGCCCTGGACCAGTTGGTTCCTACCAGGGCAACCGAGGTCCCAAAGGGAGTTAGGAAGGGACAGTGGACAAGTGTGAGAGAAACAGAAGCTGCTGGCCAGGACGGACAGAATCCTCAGCAAGCGCTTCGGGCACTTGAGACCAAGCCAAAAACATTGGTTCAAGGTCCCCTGGAGGGTGACTCAGACCAGAAGGCTCTTGGAATGTTGCATCCATCAGCCTCCTTGTGTCCAGGGAAGGATGGGCTCTCACCCTCTACAGCCACTCTGAGAGCAACTCTCGCCCCACATGCTACAAACAGACCTCGGGGCTCAGGTTTGTGGATGTTATTTTTGGCCTATCAAACCATTTTCTAAGGTCTTCTTTCAAGAGTACTTGAGGTGGAAGATGAGATGGTGCCATGGGTGTGAACCTAGTCCTACTGTGGTAGCTGTGCAATTATGCGCATCTGATTTATTTTCTGGGCCTCAGTTCCTTTGACTGCAATGTGGAAGTCATAATAACATTGAGCTAAACATGGCTGTATTAGGCATTTAATATATGACAGGTACTAAGCATTTAATGCAAGGCCTGGCACAAAAGAAGTGTCTTAAAAAAACGTCTTCTGATGTGCTCTGTGAGACCTAAACTATCTGAGGTCTTATTCTCAGGAGCACTTGATATGAGTAAACTTGGAAATTCATGAGCAGGGAGTGCAGTTGGGTTTTTATCAAGATCTATGATGTCAGTTCCTGAAGCAATGTCCTCAGAAGCTCTGAAAATGGCCTTCAGTGACAATGATGGCAGCTAGGAGCAATGATATGTAATTAGTCCATTCTCCCTGTCCATTGCCTGCTGCCACTGCACTTGAATTTGCAGAGTGGCATTTTTCCAGCATCTCCATAGACCTGGCCCTCTAGGGACAAAGCCCGCTGGTCCTTCTTCTCTAAGTGGTAAACTCGGCAAGAACCATGTCAACAGTTCCGGAGCAGCATGGAGGGTAAGTTGCTGTGACAGTGCAGAGCCACAGCCCTTGTATCAACAGGGCAAGGTTCTGGGTGGGCCTCAGCCCTGACCCTTGTAAAGCGAGGGTTATTTAACCATGGCTTATTGCAGTGCTGTAGTTGGGCCCTAAATAAACCTAGAGCTGGGCCTTTGACCCTCGGGAAGAAGCTGCCTCAGGAGTCTGCTGAGATCAGTGAAACTCAGCCTCTAGGAATGTGCAGCAATTGTATTTTTCTAATTACCTCACGGGACAAAGTGTTTGGAGTTGTGGCTTCCCTGAATAGTCTGAAGAGGAAGATTTCCTGCTATGCTGGGATGTGTTGGAGGAGGAAGCCTATCTCTATGGATAAAATTAGTAACTCCAGGTCTCATTTGTCATTGAGAGGTGTTGGTGTTGCTCTGGCTTCCTGGATGACTTGATGCTGTGTTCGCACCTCTGCCTTCACCTACCAGGGCCCCAGTAGCTGCTTTGTGAGATCTGTGTCCATGCTGCAGCTGCTTTCTCGACCAGCCTCTGTTCTTCTGTGACTCATAGATGGATGAACAGGCAGTGCAGCTGCCCTTCTCTCCTACTTTAGTGCAGCATCAGGAGACACTGCAAATCTCCATGGGTAGAACTTGACCTAACTCATCTCCGAATCTCCCTAGATACAAATCATGGCCTCTATAGTTTATGCTGGGATATTCTGACTTGAGAAAGTACTGTCTTATCATGGATAATTTAGAAAAGGGGTGTTCAAACAGTTTCACTTTATCGATTGTAAAACTATGCTTCTCTTTGTAACATATTACCTAATACTATCTATAATTACCTGATACATAAATAATATATATGAGTGATTGAAGCCAAAGTTTCATAAAACAGTACTTACCTTTGCTAAATGCCTTTCATTGTAATCCAGTCTATTTACTTTACCTGCCTTCAAAACAAATATAGATCTAAACTAAATTGGTTTCATGATTCATGAAGACATCACAACCCCCAATTTGAAGAGCATTGCTTTGGATCAGTTCTGTCCAATAAAAATACAATACAAGTCACTGAATGTGAGCCACATATGTAATTTTAAATTTTCTAGTAGCCACAATAAGCAGGTTAAAAAAAAACTACCATAATGAATTTTGATGCTATATGTTATATTCATAAATTTTTTTTACATGTATCCCATATAAAAGTTACCAGTGTGATGTTTTGCTTCTTTGTCATACAGATCTCTGAAATCTGGTACATATCCTACCCTCAGAGCATAGGACTAGCTACATCTCAAGCGCTCAACAATCCCCATGGGTCTGGTGGCCATAGTATTATTGAACAGGGTAGCCATGGGGGCACATGGGAAGAGGAATCAAGTTTTGTCATAGTGTGCACAGGTGTATGAAGTATAGAAATATAGCCCCTCCCACTCTCTCCAAGCTGCATTTCTCAGGCACCTCTGCACCAGGACCTAGAATTCCCTACAGCCGAATGAACTTTGGACTGTGGTCTGGGTTTATTCATAAAATCTTATCTTTTCTTGCAGCTTTGAGGTATGTCAAGGGGAAGGTTAAGGAGAAGGGCATTTTCTTCTTTAGTAAACTCTGGGCAGCTGCTTGGCAGTAAACCAAGGAGTTGGCATCTAAGTGTTTTTTAAGGGACACTTTTCATCTGCACTAATTTGAGGGATCATCCTTTCTTTGTCTTTGTAGCCTATATTTAACTCTTTCTACAGTAGGGGACTTGTCAATCCCTCAGTACCACTAATGAAAACCTCCTACTTACAGTGTAAGTCTGGGAGAGAAAACTGAAAGAACCGAAGTAAACTCATACTGCGCTTTCAAACCTGCAAAGTTTGTTATTGTTGGTGATGACAGAACTTGCAAGCTGATATTTACATCAAGGCTGTAGAATTAAAACTTGCATAGAACACATCACCAGATTTAACTTTTTGAGCAACCCTGAAAGCTGGAATTACTATTATCATCATCATTTTATATATGAGGAAACTAGGACTCAGGAAGGCTAAGTAAATTGTTCAAGGTCATACACTGGTTCAAATCAACATTTATTTTCTGAGCACCTACCAGCATGATACTAAATGTTTGTCATATAATGTACCAAGAAATAAAGTTCTAGCTATTGGTTGAAATTTGAACTTACATGCAAATCTCTTTTTTCAAATCTCAACTTTTTTCTCAGATATCACACTATTCTTATTTCATGTGAGTGGAAATGTTTACCATCTACACTTAGTTTGTTCATGGCTTTACTTGATTCTTCTGTCTATGACCTCACTTCAATCATTTAAACAACTAACTGGCTATTCCAGAGTAGAGATGCTATGATTTAGACCTAAAATATGCCCTACAAGTCTTATGTGTTTGGCAGGTGATTAGATCATTGGCGCATGAGACTCATCAGCGGATTGAGTGAATGTGTTGTGAGGAACTGGGGCCTGGCCAGAGGTGAGTCTTTGGGGGCATGGCCTGAATGGATGTATTCTTGTCTACTAGCTCCTCTTTTCTCTCTCTGCTTTCTGACTGCCACAGGATGAGCAATGGTAATCCACCAGGCCCTTCTACCCTCCCCCTTTTGCCTTGGGGCTAGCCAACTTTAGACCGAACCTACTGGAAACTGTGAGCTAAGTGAACTTCTTCAGTTATGGGTGGTAGATATTTTGTTCCCAGCAATGCAAAAGTGGACTAACATGAGTCCACTCTGTTTTCTACATTTACCAATCCCCCATAAACTCGCTTAATACCTGAAAAATTGGACAACTTTCCTCATGATATTGAGTAAGCTGGTTACATTTATATTGATCTAACTAAAGCAGAAAGCTGAACCTAGGATTCAAGATCCTCATCTGTCAATTTTTATAGTTGAGCCCCAACAAGCATATTTTCAGGATAGTCTAGAATATTCTATGATGTGGGTTGTTAACGGAAGCTAAGCAAGGAGGGAAAAAGTGTCAGAAGGAGTTCCTTGTGTCAGGTAAATTTAAGAATCTTAGAATTCAACACAGTTTGGTAGATTTTTTAATAGAAGAAATTCCCAGAGCCCTTAACATGCAAATGTGACTTGTGAATCATCAAGATAGATATAGATGTGGATGTAAATATAGACTTAGGATAGACATGTAGAGGAAGATGCAAATTATAAATATGTGGAGAAAAGGAAGGCAGCATTATTGAGTGGTTAAGTGAATGGATTCTAGTTTCGCACTGCAGAGTAAACCTGGCCCCAACACTTGCTAGTTTGGTGACCTATCTTGCTGTAGTTTCTTCATCTGTGAAATGGGTATAATAGTTGAGTTACAATTTCAATGGGTACAGACTCCAAATTATGGTGAAAGAAGGCAGCATGTAGGGAATCACCTTAGACTTTATTTGAGAAAATGATCTTGACACAGTGGTAGAACTGAGATTAGAATGTAAGTCTCCTGATTCCTGGTTTCATACTCTTTGTACTGTGCAAACTTCCTCCTTTGATGCTGACTACTTTTCCTTTCCATCTGAATAATACCATATTTTTTATTGGAATCTTGCAATTGTTTTATTTCCCTTTTAAATGTCTTTAGATAAAATTTGTTTGTACCTATTATATAGATAAGTGGGCATAGCGAAATGTCAGTACTTAGAGAAAAATTATTACTGCAATAATGATATCTTTCATATTTTGTAGTAAAATTAAAGTTATTTTTATAAGGAAGGAAAATTTGGCCTTAATTTTATTCCAAGTATTTTGAAGTCTCTCCAGGATCCAATTTGGGCATCCTCTTTTAGCATGTGTAGATATCCAGACAGGGGCAGCATTTGACCTCATCATCTGCTTCTTTTTGTCAGAGTACCTGTTCCAGGAATGCAGCTGTTCACAACTCCCTACAGGGCCAGGGAGCAGCCTGCATTCTGCACCATTATGTGCGTGGCATTCAGTGTCAGACATTCTCGAAACAGCCTTTTCACTTGGAGACTCTGTCAAATGGACGTTTAGGTGGGGATAAAGCAATTGGGAGAAACATCCATACCTGAAGTTTTCCTTGGAAGTTTTCATATGAATTTGTTATAGATTTGTGTCTCAATTATTTGATGCAAACAAACGATGTTTTCTCATATTTATCTACCAAGAATTATCGAGTGCCTACCATGTGCAGAGTACAGTGTATCTGGTGTTGATGTAAATGGAAAAATGTATTTAAGAGCAGAATCTTTGATTTACACAAGCTTACATTCTACGGTGAGAACATGGTCAAATGCTCCCTTTTCCTCTTCTCTTCCTTCCATGGCAGTGTTGAACTAACATCTACTCGGTGGTTTAGGTCGTAGAAGGTCCAGAATAAAGATACTCTCATCGATGTGGGTACCTTTCCTCCCCCATGGCTAGGAAATCTTTCTTTGGTGATGAAGCTTCTCTTTTAATGGGGCCAGGCCTCACCCAAAGGAGAAGATCTAATGCCTTCAGCTTAATCATGGAGCTGAAGGTGATTGTCTTCTGTTTGCTAAGGTGATTGTCTTCTGTTTGCTAAGGCTGGGAAAAAATGCTGATGAAAAGAAATGCTTGCCTTGGTGAGAGGGATTACTTCATAAGTAACCTAGTAAGGGCATCAGCCAGTCCTTGGCTCTCATCAGGGGACTCACATTCCTTTTGCTAGTGGACCATAGTTTGTCACTCTCTCTGCAGACAGCTGGTGGAGGTGATGACTCATGTGTCTTCTGTCAAGGCTTGAGGTATGTTTGCCCTAACTGGCAAGATCCAAGAAAGAATCATGCATAGCTTCCTCCTATGGGGAGGGATGGAGGGTGGATGAGATTGCTGCCCGGGTTTAAAGCAAGGGCCACAGTTTGCAGGTGGAGGGGTCATCCACAGAGAACACTATTTACTAGGCTGGTCTGATAGAGGTCACTAAGTTGGCAGCAGTGTCAACACTCATGATGCACTTGGCCCAGTGGTAAAAATCTCTGAGCGTTGGTCTGGTGAAAGCAGATGGTCAGACATAGCTCAAAGACAGAGGGACCTGGATAGTCCTCCTTCCTAGGCACTGAAGGCAATAAGCTGAAACGCTTGTGGTTACTCGTAGAAGCAGGTATCCGCATACCCAGGAAGGCACAGAAGAAAAGCCTCAGCTCCAGAAAGAGCCAAAACTTGCTAGGGTAGCACACGTCACTCCTAAAGATGGAAAAATGCAGGCATCCTGAAATACCTGAATTACATTTTCCTTTCACTTTTTCTATACCATTCTCTATTTTCTCTTTTTTTAATTCCCCCTTCTCTTTCCTAGTGTTTCTTCTTTTCCTACTTTCTCTTCCTTCCCCTGTTTCCTTTTTCTTCCTTCTTCAGTCTTTCTTTGCTTCCTTCTCCCAGAACTTCCATTCATCAGGGCTTATACCTCTTCCTGGGTCTGTGCTATTATTTAGGTTCTATGTTATCATACTAGGGACCTACAGACCTCTACTCTTCATATGATTACAGCCTGATAGGAGCTATGACTGCTGGCCATGATATGCTGATTGATATACATTCTCCTCTTTTCTCTGGGTGGTGGACACATAGTATTATTTTGGGCCATATTGTTTCTAGCTGAAAGATACATTTCTCACAGAACCACTATAAACAAAATGACCATACTTGCAAAACTGATGTAGAGATTTAATGCAATCCCAATCAAAATACTGACAGAATTCCTCACTGAACTAGAGAAAGCAATCCTAAAATTCATTTGGAACAAGAGAACTGGAATAGCAAAAGCAAACCTGGATAACAAAAGCAAATCAGGAGGTATCACAATCCTAAATTTGAAGTTATATTACAAAGTAACAGTGATAAAAACAGCATGGTACTGGCACAGAAACAGACATGAGGATCAGTGAAACAGAATGTAGAAAGCAGAAACAACTCCAAGTGTATTCAGCTATTTGATCTTTAACAAAGGAGGAAACACTTTAACTCTGGAGGAAAGATGGTTTCTATAATAAATGGTGGTGGGAATATTGGTTACCATACACAGAAGATTGAATCGGGACCCATATTTCTCACCATATACTAAACTAAAATAAAAATGGATGAAATATTTACACATATAAACAGAAACACTTAATCTGCTGGAGGATAAAGTAGGTAAGACTCTTGCAGTCATAGTTGTAGGCAAGGAGTTTCTGAACAGAAACTTTCTTGTGGCACAAGAAATAGTACCAAAAATCAAGAAATGGGATCATAACAAATGAAAAAGTTTTGGCACAGCAAAGGAAACCACCAACAGAATAAAGAGACAACCTATTGAATGGGAAAACATTTTTGCCAGCTATTCCTCAGTCACAGGATTAATACTTAGAATACATAAAAAACTTAAAAAATTAGACATCTCCCCAAATTTAAAGACTCCATCAAAAAACTGTCAAGTGAAATAAATAGATACTTCTGAGAAGAAGTACAAATGGCCAATAAATGCATGAAAAAAAATTCAACCTCACTGGCCATTATAGGAATGCAAATTAAAACAACACTGGGTTTACATCTTACTCCAGAAAGTGGATGTGATCAAAAAATCAAATCTCAACTAATGCTGGTGAGGCTGTGGGAAAAGAAGAATCCCTCTACATTGTTGGTGGGAAAGTAAACTAGTACAACCACTATAGAAATAAGTATGGAGATGCCTCAGAGCACTAAAATGATCAAGTACATTGAACTTAGCTATTTCCCTTCTAGGTATCTTCCCAGAGAGTTAAAGACATCATATTATAGTGACTCATGCATATCCATGTTCATACTAGCACAATTCATAATAGCTAAATCTTGAAAGCAGCCTATTATATATCCATCAACAGATGAATAGATAAAGAAAATATGGTAGTTGTTTATACACAATGGAGTACTACTGTGCTATAAAACAGGGTAAACTTAAGTCATTTGTAGGAAAAATGGATGCACCTTGAGACCATAATGTTAAGTGAAATAAATCAAGGATAAAAGCTTAAATATGGTTTCTTTTATAGAAGAAGCCAAAAATATATGTAAAGAGCAAAATGAAAGATAGATAATAGTCAGAAGATAGATTTTTTTTTCCCAAAGGGAAAAGGGATCAAGAGATGGAAGGAGGGAGCGGGTGGAGGAGGGGATGAAAACAGAATAGAAATGTGTTATGCACATGTACCAACTCCCCACAAGGAATGTAATCATTGTGTACTGCAAACATGTGGTAATAAAAAAATAAAATCTGAAGAAAGAGACTACTTTTCTCAGTCAGTAGGAGTGACCAACTGATCAATCAAGGTAGGGCCAGTGAAATGTAAGTGGGGACTTAAGTGGGACTCTGGGAATTTGCATATAGGAAGCTGACCAGTGAGAGTTGCATTCTTTTTGTCCTTCCACTTTTCTACTTCCTGCTGACTGAGCACAGGGGTGATGTCTGGAGTTGTAGAAGCCATCTTGACCATACAGTAAGCCTGAGGATGGAAACTACACAATACAAAGAAAAGAGAGTAGACAATAGGAGCCCAAACCCATAACTCTGTTCACAGTATCAGCTCTGATCTGAGTACGCATGGGCTTCTTACAAATGAGAAAGGAATAAATGTCTATGTTGTCTAGGTCATTGCTATATCTAGTTTCACTACTATAGAAGAACTCAGCCCTAAATGACCCACCAACCTCATCCAAATATATTTCACATGCTTCACTATTCCCTCTTAGATAATTTACTCTTCCATCTTCTCTATCAGGAAGACATGCTTTGAGGGCAGCTCAAGCACTGTTACGTCAGATGGCATATCACAAGCAACGTAGCATCCCTGATGCTGCTTTCTAGCCAACAAACTCGTCATGGGCCCCGTGTGGGACTGAGTTCGGAGCTGCAGCAGCGGAGGGCCTGAGTCTCTATCATTCACAGCAGTCTTCTAAACAAGTGGCATAGCGGGAGGCAAAGGCCATCTGTCTGAGGCTGTCGGCTAGTGTCCAGGAGCCTGGACGAGGCAACAATTTATGAGGTGCCTTTGACTTTGAGTGTAACGGGGGCTTCATCAAACAGATTTTGCTAGCTCTGTTGTGTGTACATTCACAAAGTAATTTACAGTTCCCTTGGAAACATGAAAGAGTGTGGGTCTAAATTTAGAGTGTTCATTCTGAGCCAGTGTAATAAGCTCAAAGCATATTCAGAATGAAGAAATGTGGGACAGTTCACCCATAAATCTATAAACATCAGGCTCATCTATTGGGTCATGGAGACGATCGTTGCTCCAGCAGGAGGTCGAGAAAGAAGCAGAAGGGAGGTAGCCACTTCTCTGCATGCTCTGGGAACTCTAGTCCTCAATGCATCAGCTTTCTGGTTTACTCCTTTGTCTTTTCAGTTGCGTGAGGCCCCACGACACTTGCCATCTGTCTTCTGTTAAATTTTCTTGCAAAGTGTCTCAGTGTGTGGTCCCAGGGAACCAGCATGTGAAGCTCTCAGGATGCAGCCAGATCGTATTTTCAAAATTCATCCACACGCTGGTTTCCCGGGAAGGTTCTGGCAGCCTGTGAGGCAACGCTCATCCATTTCCAGACAGCAGGTGTGAGGCAGAACACGGGAAGACTCCAGATAAACTCCACCTTTTATCATGACAGCATATGGGCTGTCAACTGTCCCTGGGAACAATGTTCTTTCCTGGACCTGGTGACTGATGATCTCTTGCCTAGATTGGATGTGACTCCTCCAGTGGATCTTGTACCACTCCCAGTGTCTCCTTCCCAGTCATCCTCCATGCTGCCAGGGAGTAATCTGGCAGCACAGCACTCTACCCCTGCCTGACAGCACTGTGGCTGCTCCCAGACGTCCCTGCTGAAAGGTGACACTGTGACCTTCCTGCCATTTGGCCAGCAGTGAGCACACTGCCCACATTCATTCAAAAGGAGTTTATTGAGTTCCTGAGCAAATACTACCATCTTACAATTGTGAGATGTCTCCTTTCCATCTCTATCCCAAGCTTATTAACTCGACAGTGAAGGTGCTCTGTGAGATGACTATTTAATAATTTTGAACCTTGTCCCTTGTGTTCCTGGCCTCTTGATTCATGCTTCAGCACATGGATGCATGGTCCTACTGGTTCTGGTTCCTCCTGTGGAATTTCTGAACTCTCTAAGTTTGCCTTTGTTGCTCCTTTGTCAAAAATGCCCTTGATGGTTCTGTCTTCTTCTTTACTTCCCTACTGCTCTTATTGTATCTAACTAACCTGTTCTCAATTTTAAGACTCATATCACCTCTTCCAGAAAGCTTTCTGGGATGCTTCCCAAGCTGCAGTAATAGTGTCCCTTTTCGTTCCCAGTCAGCTCTCTGTCATTGTTTTTTCTACATTGCCTTGTGAAATATTTTTATATTTCTGTCTTCTCTGCTAGAAATTGAGCTTATTAAAGGCAAGCACTGAGCTTTTAATTTCATTTACTCAACACATATTATTGAGTGTGTTTTAAGCCTTGTGGATACTTTAATGAATAAAGTAACTCTCGAGGAGCATACATTCTAATGGAAGAAGAGAGACATGTGTCAAATAATGGTAAGCAGGATAAAGGAAATTAAAATAGAGCAAATATGGGTAGTAAAGCAGTGCTAGGTGATATGAGGGCACTTCTGATGCAAAATATTTAAACAGAGACATGAAGTTAGAGAATAAACCAGGCAGTTCTCTGGAGAAGAAAACTTTCAGACACAAAAAATATCAAATACAAAGGCCCTGACAGGGAATGATATTTGGAATAGTCCAAGATAATCAGGAGGCAGGTAAGTGAGAGGAAAAGCAACACAAGGTAAGACCAGAGGGTGGTCTGAGGGTAGTGCTTGCTACATAGGACTTTGGAAGTCATAGTGAAAACTTGAATTTTTCTCAGAGCAGAACAGGAAACTATTGGAACAGAGGAGTAAATGATTTGACTTGTGTTTTGAGTGCTCAGCCTGGCTGCTGATGGCGAATGGTCTCAAGAGTATGCATATGTGTCTGTGTGTGTGCATGTGTGTGTGAGTATGTGTGAGAAAGAGAGACAGAGACAGAGAGACAGAGAGAGAGAGAAAGAGAGAGAGTTTGAAGTAGAAAGACTGGTTAGGAGGTTGTCGAGTGGGATAGGTAAGGACTGATGGTGCCTTAGACCCGGATGTGGGACAAGGGAGCAGAAGAGCAGGTGTATTGTGATCATATTCTGGATACATTTTGAGGGGAGAACTGAGACTTGTTGATGAATTAAATATAGGGGGTGAAAAATGGACTTTAAACATGGTACCAATGTTCGCCTGGGCAAATGAAAGATTGGCCTTGCATTAACTAAGGTGGGCAAGATGGGGGAGGATCAGGTTTAGAAGACTCCAGATAACTCCACCTTATCTGGAGTAAAGGCTCAACTGGAGACGTGGGGAATTAAGAGATAACTGTTAGGACACCAGG
>RJWT010005042.1:0-31872 GCA_004365215.1 Cuniculus paca
TCAGTTACCAGAAGGTTTGGAAAGTAGAGAAAAGTCTCGGGATTATAAGACAACATAAAGTATTTAGCAAACAGGAAATTTTGTTTTACCTTGAGATGAACATGAGCCGATGTCCCATAAATTTCAACTGAATTTTGATTACAAACATTCTACTAGCTCATTAGAAGAGAGTTTCTATAATGATTGCATAGGTAGTCTTTAATAAAGGTACTAAAAAAGTACAAAGAGACTAAAAACTATTGTAAAAGTAATAATATTTTTGATTATAACAATAACTCTGAGGGTGAGATAAAGTGCAAGCTTTCAGTTCAGGAAAAAAGACTGCAGAGAAACAGGTTAAAAGTGAATTATACCACACTGTGCCTCTTTTTTTGTTGGAATTGTAGCAGCAGAACTGTTGTAGATTACTGGCACCAACACACAAATACCTCTTTTCTATAGATCTTATGGAAATATTCCTTTATATGTCAGTTTTTCTGATTTGCATTGTAAACTTGCCTATTTCTTTACTAGTAAATTTCTGTTTTCTTTCTACTAATGGTGTAGAAATATATTATTTAAATCACTTAACCATATATATATATATATATATATATATTGCACAATATTGCACAACTTCACAAATTCAAGGATTTATAACATTCTTGGACCTCCTCTAACCGCTAGAAGTAACTAATATGGAAATTATTTATTTTGTTTCATTTATTAATTATGACTTTTTCCAACTTTTATTTCATGAGTTAACTAAAAGAACAAACTTGCATTCAAACTACCAAAACTATCATTCCTCCTTTTAATAATTCATATGCATCTAATACATACAGATGTACTGTTTCCTCTGGTACCTCTGCCATTCACCATTTCCATTGTAAAGGTTAAATATTCAATTTTTTTAGCTCACACAATAAAGTATTTTAATACACTTTTCTTTTTCTGAATCTATAACACAATGAATCTTCTAGTATGTATAATATTGACTTTGCCTTATAAATTTATAACTTTCCCTTCTCATGAAGATAGTCAATTTTAAGTACAGTACTTGTTTGACAATAGAACTGTTTTCTCTTTCTTTCAATTAATTTGATATGTTGCTTACATTCTGATGCAATTCTGCACAAATTGCCAAGAGGATATAAGTATCTAGAGGGTCAAGGACATCCCAGATAACCACTCTCCATGGTTCAACCTAGATACGCAATTGACAGAATGATGCTACTTATTGATTATAAAACAAATAATATTTGATAATGTCCAAAGTAACTGTGAAAAACAGAGAAAATAAATGATGCATCCTTATTATACAACATGAAACCTAGTTGTGTTATGTCAAAAAATTTAGAAAGAGATGAAATAACAGAAAGCTTTAAAGAAAGATAAATGGAGGGTCTGTTTATGAACCAAAATTAGAGCATGAGATTGGTTATTTAAGTACCACGTTTTGCTTAGTACAATCCCTAATTTTATTTGTTCCTCTGTGATCCAGAAGTTCAAGTTGTAAATTCTATACAAGGCAGTATTTCTGCCTCCCGGATTTGAGAATAGAGGAATGTCTGTTGGAATTATTTCTTTTCTGTTCCTACAGCCATTGACGCAAATCTCTTCTAGTAGTGATTGCCTTCCACCAGTGTAGATGGTTAGCTGGTCTTCCTCAGTTCTTCTCTCACTGATTTCTAGTAGCTGTTTTTGCTCCTTGATCCTCTAGGCTTGGGAGTGGTGAGTCTTCCCAGTGGTGTTGCTAATCTCTGCATAACTCATACTCCCTCTGTTCCTTTATCCCTGCCTAAACCTTTGTAAGTGGTGTTTTCATTAGCTTCATTCTGTTTCCTGTCCAAACCCTGACTGATATACCATTGTGGTACCAAATACTAATAATTACCAATATATGTAACAACTAATGATTTTTATTGCTTGTGACTAGGAACATATCTAAGAAAAGGCTATATTACAAATATAGTTCATTAGCAGATTTCAACCTAACCTGAAATTAATGAATATTTTGTAATCTGGGACTGAGAAATAATTATAAGTAGGGCCTTGGATTTGCTGTGACTGAGTTAAAATCATGCTATAAAAAGGTATAACCTTAAGCAAATATGATAACTTATCTTGATTTAGTTTCTTCATGTATAAAAAACCAAACCAAAAATAAATACTGTATTCAGTTGTATCAAATGAGTTATTTAATACTATGTAGAATAGAATTTGAAACTTATTGACCACCAGAAAATAAATATTAAATGTATTACATATGGAACTAAGAAAAGTACCTGGCCACCATTCCTGAAGGTCTATTATATGGTTATCTGTGAAGAGAAATTCTTAGGTTGACTTCAGTAAAACATTTCATAAACTTATATTAGTCAGGATTGTCTAGAGAAATGGAACCAATAGCATACTAGATACATAAGAGGAGATCTGCTCTGGAATTGACTCACACAAGTACAGAGGCTGAGATGTACCACTAGCAGGTGGTTTGTCAGAGAAAGATATTACTGTAATTCAGTCTCGACCCAGAGGCCAAGATATGGTGTTTTAGGGTGCTAGTATAAGTCTGGAAGTCCAAAAGTTCAGGAACCATGAGCTCTGATATTCCAGGGTAGAAGAAGATAGGCATCCCAGCTCAAGAAGAAAAAGGAATTTTCCTATATTCTATATTTTTATTATATATGAGCCCTTAACCAGTTAGATAATGCCTTCTCCTTTTGCAAATATGGTATTATTTTTATTCAATCTAAGAACTTAAATATTAATTTCTTCTACGCACACCCTTACAGACAGAAATAACTTTTAAGCTATTTGAGCATCTCGTATGGCAGTCAAGTTCACACACCAGAAAACTAAAACAAAATTCCATTTCTGAAAGACTATAGGTACTCATAAAAGGTTAGAAAGTACATATATATAGCAGATGTTGTCAAGACTTTATCAGTAGCCCCTAACATCTCACCTCTGTGTGTCACCATAATAGAATATGCTTAATGTAAAGACTGCTGCTCTCTACCAGAAAACTTTTGTTTCCTTGCTGCATGACCAATTTCAACCCTTTACAAGGCCATATGAAATACTGCGCTTAACGCCTCCAAAAGGTGGCAACCAATTACAGATAAGGATTTGTTTATAGAAAACCCACACTAATTTCCCCATCTCTTGGATGGAATAAGTACAATGTTGAAATCTACAGTCTTTCACAGAATTCCATAGCCAAATGAACCTCTAATTGACTGTGATGACATCTTCTTCAGCAGTGACATAACATGGTTTCTTTCTCTTTCCAGATTTACTCCACTCCTCTACTACTGTTTCCTGTTACCAACTTCTTTTTAGACTATGGGCACTTTTGAAACCTTTTCTCAGGTTCTGATTTGGTGAGAGCCAATACCACAAGGGTGTGTTGAGCATGAATATAATTGTTTGGATGTTCATGGATGAAACTTTATGATTTAGAAAATTAATAAAAATAAAGACTATTGGTTCAGTGTTATGTCATCCACACGCTTGAATTTGCTTGAATAATTTTCTTCTGTGAAATGACATGGATAAAGGTCAAATAGTAGAATTAGAGCTACAAAAGTGGCTGAAAGTTGAATTACTGAGCAGTAAAATAAGGCTAGTGACTACTAATAGGCTAAATACAAAATGGAATGGGGGAATCTTTCATTAATGCTGTTGGATTCAAGGATTTGACTAGACAATTCTTCCAATAAGAGTATTCGGATGACCAATAGTATGAGATATGTGTGAAAACTTTTAGACAAGACATGGGTAATTGGTAACTACCAAAAGAAAAACAGGTATATTTGGAGAAGGTTTTGAGGTTTTATTAATGTATCTGGATCTCCATTTCAGCTTCAGAAAGAAGGTGAAGAGATGATAAGAGGAAATTACAAGAGTGCTTCTAAACATTTACCATAACCACAATATTCTTGTGAATTATAAATTTTGTGTTGGTCTATTTAAATTTCCAATAAAATGTTCTAAAGCAAATCGATTTTTATTGCAAAATAGGTTTTAACATGAGCTTTAGCTTTGGCTTTTTTGAGGTGAGAAGACAGGGTGCTGTGGATTGAAACCAGGGTCTTTGCACTGAGTTACATCTCTAGCTTTGTCTTATTTTTTTGTTTTAAGACAGGATTTCTTTAAATTACCCAGGCAACTGGCTGAAGTTATTTGGCTGCAATTATCCCTCTTCCTCAGACCCTCAGAGTGCTGAGATTACAGGAGTGAGCCACTATTCCTGGCTAGCTTTGATTTTTTAAAACAGAGACAACTTTTAAGGTTAAGTCAGAGAATACAGTACATTAAAAGGATTTTTAAGACAGTAATGAAAAATTAAAATGGAAAACCTTTAAAAGTAACAATTTTAACATTTAGGAAAAATGAAGCTAAAAGGGTAAAATGTGAACTATTGATTTTACAGAGAAAATATATTCAGAAAATGAAAGAAAATAATTAAATTTCAAAATGTTGAAAATACGAGAATGCTTCTAAATTAATAACAAAACAACAGTGAGAGTTTTTAATGGAATAAAGCTCATTTAGGAAACTTAAAAATATACTATCACAAAAGAAAACACATTTGTTTAAATGTCTTTTGGGTGTTCTTTTTTGTTTTAAATGACTGCTGGGTGCTATTCACAAATGCTTGATCTCTCTCTAAAACACAGCCTCCCATGGGAAAATGTTTAATTTACTTTCAAATCAACTCCCTTAAGGATAGTTGTTTATCTCCTATTTTCTTTCCCCAAAAGATAACTCAGTTTGGGTGACTATTTTTGTTAAATTACACATCTCCTTAGGCCTTGCTTGTTTAATTCTAAATTGTCTTTCTCTCGGGTGATGTATGGAGCATTTGCTTTGTCTATAGTAAAGAAAAAATATGCTTTATTAATGAGTACTGCATGCTAGCAAGGAAAAACTATACACACAAAATAATTGATTTTTGGAACTTTTACATTTTTTTTGTGATTTAATTTGAATCTGTAGGTTTAGCTTTTAAACTTGGTGTTCTGTAGGAAAACAAAAAATAAATCAATTCTCTACTTTCAAGCCTTACAAAATTGTTTTCATATTAGAGCAAACAGCGCTCTGCAAAGATAATAGATCTTCTACAAAGAGAATTTCAGATGCTGATAGATCACAACTAAAACAGTTGACAATGTTTATAAGTATAAAAGTAAATGAAAAATATTAAATTAATGTAAGAACTACACCTAAAAAGGTGTCCAAATAACTTGTACTACTTTATTTTATACAGAATGCATCTTATTAGGAAAATCACTTGGAATAAATTAAATTATGGACAACACTATAAATGTATTATGCAATTTAGTATGCGACTCAGTCAAAATTTCTCTATTTATTACATACTTTATGCTGTTTTTCGTACAATATAATATCAAATGGAATGATCTGGCATCTTTCATCCACTGGATTCTGTTGGGGACGGTTTCCTTGTATCTGGATGATTGATTTTCAAGTAATTTAGGGACTCTTTGCCTTGATTTCTTTTACCCTAAATTATAATTGACATTTACATATTTCCAAATTCTTGTATTCTGAACAACTACTTTAAAGTTAACATTTTAAGATGTCTTGAGAAAGAAATTTCATGTAAAAATCAAAAACCAGTGTTGTCATTTAATTTTCATTTATGGGTCAAATCTTAATCTGTAACCTTCTTTTCTTCAGGTCTCTTTTGTTTAACTGTTAAAACAACTTCCTAGAATGTTCTGTCATTCTTTTCTGCAGGTAAATATATTTCAATTCTAGTAATATTTAGGTAACTACCTCAAAATATGAGCAAATTTTGTGAGTTGAGAAAATGTTTATTATCTGCACAAGCATTTTCTTAAGCATTACTTCACTCAATAATTAAAAGAACTGTTTTCTCAATGAACGAACAAAAATAAGTTCAGAGAGACAACAGAACTTCCTTTATATGTCACTAATAATGAGGAATCTAGTTTTAAAATTTTAACTACATTCATAACCATGTTAAATTTTAACTACATTCACAACATATTTTACCAGTGCCATTGTATATCCAATACAGACTTCCTGTACATCTTTTATAAGCAGAAGCTTACAGTTATCCCCTTGTAAAACTCTGATAGAAAGCTGCTATTTGGGGATGAGGATGGGAATATTCCCAATACCATATTATATACTCACAAGCTTGAAAATTCCTTTGAGGACCACTGTGTTGAAGTTCACATAGAATTCTCAGTTGAGTAAGCATATTGATACAGAAAGTGCTGGGCTAAGGGCAAATGTGGCCCAATTCTTTGCTACTTTACAATAAGAATGGTCTCCACTTCAGTTCCCAATATTTTTGCCCAGATTATGTTTGAGAACTCAACAGAACAGCCTTTATTGGCCACAATTTTATCAACATTCCATTCACCATCATTTGTCTAATGTCTGAGAAATTCTAGGCTTTCCCTTTTCCTTTTCTTTTGAGTCCTTGTCAGAATCACACTCACTACTCTATTCATGACAATTCAGGCTTTTTCCAGAATTCAAAATGCTTTTCCAGACTTTAACTATTACCCATTTCCAAAGCTTCTTCCACATATCAGGCATTTGTATAGCACAACTCCACTTCGTGGTATCATTTTTCTGTCATGATTCATTTTCGATGCTATTAATAAATGCCAAAGATGGGGAAATTAATGAAGAAGAGAAGCTTGTTTGACTCATGGTATTCAAAGTTGAAAAGCCTTATAGTAATGGTATTGGCATCTGGTGATTACCTTTCTGTATGTTGTGACATGTGGTGAGGAGTAACACAGTGAGTCAAAGTGAGCTTACCAACTGGGGACTCTCTTCTTCTCTTTATAAAGCCACTAATGGCATCACGGGGCACCCCACCCTTCTAATCTCATTTAATTGTAATTACATTCCAAAGGCATCCACCTCTGAATACCATTAGAAAAAATATATATATATATATTTGAAAATTACATTTTAATACAACAATTTTGAGGAACACATTCAAATCACCAAGGGGAGCCTATGCATATGCTGAGGCAGGGAAGATATTAGAAATCTGTTTCTGTTCAATTTTTATATAAACCTAAAAATTCTCTAAAATATGAAGTCTATATAAAAGTTAGGGGACAAACATTATTAGATCAAAAATAGCATAGTGCAAGTAGGCACATACTTAGATATTTCTGTCCTACAGTCAAAGAAGAATGACTTGACTTTTTCGCTAAAGATGTCTGTGTTTAGTGTACTGACAATTAATTAAATCTCTGATATATGTATAATAATGAACAGCAAGTGTACTCAATTCAATATGCAACTAAGAATTTACTAGCAGTACTCTATGTACTCATAGGTGAATTTCTAGGTGACAAAACAATTAGCACAGTTCATGGAGGGAACAGTAAATGGTAAACTCTAGTTATACTCTTAACTGAAATTGTATGAAAAACTATATATGAGTTCCAAATATGGGGATATTCACAGAGTTCCAGTGTGAACTCCAGCTATAATACATCATCTCTATCCACTCTAGGGTAGGTACTCAATTCTATTAGCACAATACTCAGTGGGTCAACTCTTCATGACATCTCTCTGAAAAGGACCAATAACCACACACTTATGGAAGGTAAATGCTTAATATGTTCTTATTTGCATAACAAAAAGACATTGCTGATTAAATTCCCAAGAAAAGAGAAATTTGACAGCAAAGAAAATAGATCCAGTTGGCTTTATTGGTAAACTTTACTAAATGTTTAAAGAAAAATTAATAACAATACTGTGCTAATTCTTTCAAGAAGTTAAAACAGGAGAAAACACTTTCTAAATGGCTTCATGATAAAAATCAGATGAGGACATTACAAGAGGAAATTAATAATATTACCACATGGTACTATGCCTCATAAACACTGGTGCAAATATATTTTATGAGATTTTGGTAAATTGAGTCTATCACTATCCAAAAATGGTAATAGATCAGGACCAGTTGGATTTTATCCTGGAATGCAAAGTTCAGGTAGCATTTGGAAATCATGCAGTTTACTTTCATGTATATAAGAAGAGTGAGAATCCTTATGCTCATCTCAGTAGGTTTTTTTAAGGAAAATCATGAGATAAAATTCAACATCCATTCATGGTAAAAACAAACAAAAATTCTTAGCACAGTATGAATTGACAGTATCTTCAAGCTGAGAGAGAACAGCTTCGAAAAATCTACACCTACTATTTTTAATAGTAGAAGGCTGTATACTTTTCCCTTAGAATTGGCAATAAATCAAGCTATCTATTCTCATATTTCATAGTCAAACTAGAAGTCTAATGCAACAGAGAAATTAAAATATATGGAAGGTATTCAGTTTGGAGAAAAAGAAGTGAAACTGTCTTTTCTCAAAAACAATATAATCATCTATGTAGAAAATTATCAATAATAGATTCAAAAGGTACTAGAACAAAAATTATAATAAATATAGCAAGGCATAATGCCACATGGTCAATATTTTAAAAGACAACTTTATTTCTGTATGTGAGATGGGAAAAATTTAAAATTTTGATTAAAAATATGAATAATGTGAAAAATATGAACTACAGTACTCAAGAGTCTATACATACAAGCTCTATACCCTCTAATTTACACATTTTCGAAAGAAAAAATTAAAATCAGCTGATAAAATAAAATTAAGAATTATTTTCTTCCAAATTGACTACATGCAAATTCAGAGCAAAATTTGCAAAAACAATTTAGAAAATGAAAATTTGGATATGTTCATACTATTGATAAAAAGATTAATGTAAAAACCAGTGAAACTAAAGACATAGTCCAAAAAATAGATTCATACATGTGCTGACTAATATTTGACAAAACTATTCTGGTAATGCATAGAAGAAGGACACTAGTTCCTGACAAAATTCATGGAACATGTGAAAAATATCAACCTTACTCCTTAACTGATACCAATTATCACAAGTGACTTGATTTTCCCACTTAGGAAATTCACCTAAAATTTAGAACTAAAAGTTTAAAATTCCTAGAGGAAAATACAAGGCGAAATTTGTGATGTTACTTTAGGAAGATAATTCTTAAAAAAGATAAAAAGAACAATGTCACCCTCTTCACTAAAATAACAATGGTTAAATTTCACCTATCAAAACTTTAAATTTGGCATTCAAATTCTCAGGCAAAGCAGGAGAATGTAAGTTACAGACCATTAGAAAAATTTGTAAAACATATCTGACAAAGGATTTGTATACAAGACATTTAAAAAATTCTTACAATTCGTTAATAAGACAGTTTTCTTGTTTTTTAAGTGGACACTTTCACAATGAAAACATACAAATGACCAATAAGTATATATAAAATGATCAATATTAGTAGGCATTCATAAAATAATTAGCAAAGAAGGGAAAGGGTTTGGTGGCTGATTTTGAAGTTTGACATTCACTTATTACCTGGGAGGTATTTATTTGAAGAAGAAGAATCCTCCCACAAAGACTTAAGCTTAAGTACATTTAGGCACCCTGGTGCACATCTGTAATCAAAATCATTGGAAGACTGAGACAGGAGGATTGCCACAAGTTCTAGTCCAACCTGGGTTACATAGTGAGTTCACAGCCACCCTGAATTACATGGAGAATATATATATATAATTGTATATATAATATATATTAATGAAAACCTATAAAACACTGAACTTCATCAATTGGTAAATGGATAAACAAATATTGATATATCCATACAATGGAATTTTACTCAGCAATGAAAAGTGAAAACTCATACACAAATCATTAAAATATCATATTAATAAATAAGAAAAACATACAATTCTGTTGTATGATTTCTTTTAGCTTAAATTCTACAAGAGGCGATTCCTTTTTTGGTAGAATGATTTTAGGATGGAACAGGGACTGGAAATTAGCATAAGAAACTCTTCAAGGTGACAGAAGAGCTTTGTATGGTGATTACTATGGCAGTGCATGAATTCAAATTTGACAAATTGTAATTTGTTTTGTTTTTGTCTTTGTTTTTTGGCTGCAGTGAGAATTGAACCAAGGACTTTGCACTGAGCTACATCCCCAGCCTTTTTTAAATTTTTTTATTTTGAGACAGGGTCTTGCTAAGTTGCTAAATTGCCCAGGTCGGCTTGAATTCACAATTGCCCGACCTAACTGCTCAGAGTGCTGGGGTTATAGATGTGTGCCACCCTCCTGGGCTCCAAGCTGTGCTCTTAAAATAACTAAAGTTTTCTCTATTTAAATTATTCCTCACTAAACCTGATTGAACATAAAGACGTTTATAAAAATAAAAATTATTAAAATAATGTACTCCACAAGCTTAACAAACCTTTCCTTCCTTAATTTTATAAAATAAAATAATATAAAAACAAAAAATTAAAATAACTTCAGTTTCCTACATATCAGACAAGATTGGAGGCTTCCAGTCATTACCCACCAGCTTTCATTATGCTGCTCAGGGATCATTTTGCCTGACTCTAGGTAATGCACCCTGATCCTCTGTATTCACTCCATAACCTCTCCCTCTGTGAATCTATACTTTTCTCTACAATGATAGTAACAGATTATTCTGTTTCTTTCACTTGCATGATTTGTGCCTTATGGAAAATGCAATACCAATTAATGCTTTCTAACATTTTAGCAAAGAACACCACAATAAGTAAGAATTACCCATAATTACAGCCAGGCATGTTGACCCACACCTGTAACCCCAGCACTAGGGAGGCTGAAGCAAAAAGTTAGCCATGAGTTTGAGGCCAGACTGGGCTACATAGTAAGTTCAAGGCCAGCCTGAACTACATAGTGAGACTCTGTCTCAAAAAAAAAATACCCATAATCCTGGTATTAATAATTATTTTGAAACAGAGGTGATACATGACTTTTTTCTTTCTGAAGGGAACAACAAAAACAGTTTATATTTTTGGTGAAAACATACAGAGTTTGCCAATGAAAAGTTATGAACTTAGCCACATTTCCCTGTGTTGATTCCTCACTTCTCAGTCACCCCTGAGTTCTCACTCCTATCCTACACTTAAAACAGCCCATTGCTCAGTCTCCTTCACAAGGGGGTGTTCTTGTCTAGTCTTGAAGTCTTCTGGTTTGAAAATGCTTTTAGTAATAACCTTTGGTGCAGTCTACTTGGAAGTATATGACATGAAAGACCCAAAAGAATGAATCTCAGAAAATGCTTTTCAAGGCCAGTGACAAGCAAGAACGGCTGGTTTATGGACTTCTGCCTACCATTCCTCACAGATACAGACTATCCTGGGTCTCATCCATTTTTAAAAGCAGCCTTGACACAGAATCACAGCTGTGATCAGTAAAATAACTAAAGGAACCACTCTTTGATCATATATGGTTGAGGAACAAGAACTTCCAGATAACCTAACTCTCTCCTTTGAAAAGATTTATTATAAAATGAACCATGTACATGGGCTGAAATACTGCTAAACGATAATTCAATGCTGCAAAATAAAATTCAATAGATCTTCCACTACTCTAAGAGAATTTTAAATTACTGAATTCCCTACTGTATCATATTGTATAAAGTTTACATTTTCTACTGTCAAGTGTCATATTGTATTATATTTCTTTGTTATCACAGATTCTTCGTCAGAAAGTCATCTAACTTATACGCAGTGTCACTGCTAAACACAGGATCCTAAATTTTATCCTGTGTTTCTTTTTAAAAGTCTCATAAGATCTATTCTTTTGTTGAATCAATCATTATTAGCATAAATTATCAATGAACTTCTAATGTACATTTATTATTTACTATTGCTCAATTTATGGTGTTTGATGGAAAAATACAGTGACTATTAAAATTGTCTTCATTACTGTAAATGAGGCTTTGCCATTAATCCTCCCTCAAAATACTCACTTTTGAGCATACTTATCTCCTTGTTCTTGCTGCTTTTGAGCAGTTCTGTAAGGACCTTTTTCATGTCTTTAGCGTGCTGTAGTAACTGCATTTATGACCTGAATGAATTAAAACTGTTTATCTTTCATGATCGTTTGATTCTGGGGAAGAGCCATAAGTCAGACTGTGCTAGATGTGGTAAATATGGTGAAGGAATGTGCTGTTTTTATGAACCTATCTTTCCATCAGATTGCACTTGGCAGCAACATTCACTGTATTTTTTACTACACCTTGCAAAGACACTACTAAAAGAAAATTTCCAGAACTGCTTCAGAAAGTGGCAAGAATGATGGTACAAATGTGCTTGAAGTGTGTGTGTATGGGGGAGTGATTTGAGGAGGATCAATGGCAGTGTGTTTTTTACTGTAATGAATAATTTTTATTTAAACATTCATCTATATTTTATCATATTTCATATAATGCATAACATGTAGCTGTGTGTTTTTTAACTGCATAACACTTAAATGTAAGTATGTATTTTAGTTTAATACCATTCCTATTTTAACAGTGTGAATGACTCACACAAATTTTTTAAAAGCTTATCTTCCAGAATGTGATGTTTTTCATATATATATATATATATTTATATATATATGCTAAAAATCAGGGACATATATGAAAATATATTTATTTATTAATAAGCTTCTATATTCACATTCAATTAACATTATGAATACTTCATGTACTTCTATATTAAAACTCCTCAAACTGCTTTTTTAATATTTGATTAATTTCATGTTAATACTACAGAATAATTCCCTGTGTTCAATTATTCCTTAATCTTTTTTTAACCTACTGTTTGGCATTTTTATATTATTTCATATTTGGAGTTTTCAAAGAACAATGAGCCTGAAGTGGAAAAGACCATAGAAAAATTTTCAAACTATAAAATAAAACAGAAACTCAGTCCTTTTAAGCATAAAATTGATAATAATTAAGATAGACAGGTATTGTAGACTATGTGCATTCAAAGAATGTGACTTAGCCTTGCAAATTGTAGACTTGAAAGTATCGACATTGAGACAGTGCTTTTTCAAGGATACAGTGTGAATTTGATCATGAACTGGACAGGCACTATCCTAAAGGAGATCTTTAAAAAGCAAATTAGTGATCTCTTTCCTCTTTCTAATTATAGAGTATCTGCTGCAGATAACTTCATTATTGACCTTTTCGAACACTGTAGCCTGAGGAAGAAACTATACCACTGGATTTGCAAGGAACAGTGAACTGTACTTTCCAGCCTCTAAGTAGCTTCATCAGGTCAGTTTTACAGTCGTTATTTATCCCATCTGAGTACGTTTCAGATTTCCACTGTTTCAGTGACTGAAGCTTTATATTTTGTCACCCTGGATAGTTAACGTGTATTTGAAGTCATTTCTCCCTTAGCTCAATTTCAGAATGCTATTTAATATATTATCAATTGAGGTCAACTACTTGAAAATAATATATACAGCTGCCTTTTTTCTCCATTTGTGGTGTGCTTCTCTGAGGCAGAGATGGGGCATGCATTGAGTTTCTAATTTTACTTACTATTCATCTGCTGGAGATATCATGGAATGTTTATCAATAGAGTACTTACTATAAAGAAATAACTATATTTAGAAGAGGAAAAAGAATCTTTGTAATGTTTAAAGAGTATTATGAGTGAACATTTAATTACACACTAAGTGGTCCTCCTGGCTTCATCTGGCATAACTGTGATTAATGCTTAATAAACAAGTGGATATTGTAAGGAATACATTGCCTTTCATTATAGGATTACATCTGGAAATGTAGGCAGTAAGTCAATTCTAAGTGTATCAAATAACTTTACAAACAAAAGTTAATTTTATGTCTTAGTTTGTATTTATTAATTTGCATTCATGTAAAACTAGGTTTCTTCTTGATGCACAAAACTTTCTTAATAAATAGTTTTTTATGAATCAAGTTAATAGAAGCTCAGCAAAAATAACAAATTACAAAACTGTCTTATGTTCAAATATATTTTGTAAATGTATTGATGTGTTAAGAATAAAATGAATTAGCTTAGTTTTTAAGAATAGCAGCCTTCATATGTTGTGGGGAATTATTTAAGGACAGGCAAAAATGGACAAGGACAAGCTGGGCAATATTATAATAGTTGCATCACAAAATGACAGCATGTTGGTTAATGAAGATCACAGAAGATTTAATGTCTACATTGGAATTAGGCATCTTGATTGGAAATTTAGAGGCTTTGCTGATACTGGAATGAGGGGTAGGCAATTTATGATTTAAACATAATCATCAGGCAATTTTGCAACCACCCAACACCTACCACTGCCCTGAGATCTAAAAAAATTTCAGGACAACAGATGTGTTAAAGAGTCCGTTAGGTAGTTGCATTGAACATTTAAATAACTGAAGCAAAATGAAGATGCGGTACAGAAGGAGACATTGGGAATTATATTTTGATATTCTTAACATTAAAATGACTGTCACAGGGGCTGGGGATTTAGCTCAGCAGTGTAAGCACCTGCCTGGCAAGTGCAAGGTTGTGAATTCAATCCTCGGTACCACAAAAAAAAAAAAAAAAAAAAAAGACTTTGTAAAGGTTTGGGGCCGGGGATTTAGCTCAGCGGCATAAGTGCCTGCCTGGCAAGGGTGAGGTCATGAGTTCAATCCCCAGTACAAAAAAAAAAAAAGAAAGTCTGAAAAAAATAAAAAGAAAGAAGAAAAAAAGACTGTCATATAACCAAATGGAAATATGGAAATTTTGTGACATGAGATATGGTCTTGGCCAGACTAAAGTTTAGGAGCCATCTTTAAGAGTATGAAGATATTGGGAAAAGATAATTAACAAAATTTTCTTCCAATCCAGACCCCTTCACAATGAATGAGAAAGAGAACAATTTTGTTACTGAATAAGCCAGAACGTGATGGGCTGATTCATAGGCAAGTCTGTAAGTGATGGAAAAAAAAAAAAAAAAAAAAAAAGGAAAGAAAGCTTGCCCTTTCATACAGCCAAGAAGATACAATCCATTACATCCATGTGGTCAAGACATAAAAGGACCATTCCTTAATAACAGGACTTCGCAGTATCTTTTTTGCCTGTAGTAGCCTGTATGTTCACTTAGTAATAGGGGTATCTATCCACATTAGTTAATTGTATTTTTACAAAGGAAAGCTAATTTGTGGGTGTCCTGAAGACTGAACCTAGGGTTTCCTAACTGACCCAATGGTCCACAGCCTATTGTCTGAGTTCAAATAACTGCCATCTTGCTAATACATATATTTAAATTTAAACTCTAATAGATTTGAAAGTATTATCTATGACATATACTTCTAAATTCAGTGCTCAAAGCTGATATTCTACCAGCAAAATTATTTAACTAATTTGAATTTAAAAGTATTAAAGTTTGTGCTACAAAACATTTGAGATGATGATTTAAACATAATAATCAGACAACTTCACAACCACCCAACACTATCACTACCCTTAGATCTAAAAAAATAATCTGAATTGATTTTATCTAATTTCCATTCAAAAAGAGCCCAGGAGCTTATAGGAACTTGTGTGAAAGACATTTATTTCAAAAAAAGGGAGGCCACAAGTGACTTTGGGGAATGGAGTTTTCAACTCCTTTCTGTTAATTGGAATAGGCAATTTGGAGAAAAGAAAACGCTGAAAAGAACAAACTTTGCTCTGAACACCATTTTTAGCTATCACTGAGATTCCAATGATAAAAAGTTAAGCAATGATATAACAATCTGTAAAAGCAAACTGACATGCTAGAACTTGGAGGGAGTCCTATCCCAGAAAGGAGATTTCAGAAGGTCCTTCGATTGTGTACCCCAGCTTCCAAAGCAAAAAAGTTTCCTGCGGAGGAATAAATCAAATGAATACTACTACATCGGATGAAACCAATTCTCAGTAATGGAGCAATATGGAGTAGCCTTAAGTACAAATGAAGCTTACTTTCTCCTCAATTGCCCCTCACCTCATGCTGTGTGGCCTGGTTACTAGTCCATGGCCCATAAGTTGGGGGAACCCTAGGTTAAGTCACACAGATTGTTAAGGTAAATAGTTACCCTAGACCAGATGTACAGTTTTCACATAATTCATATTGTAATTCTAAATGACTTGGAAATAAAAAGACACTGACAGTATCTTTTTTCCTCACACTTCTTTGTTTGTTGGCTTTCCTTTATTCCTGTTTTTATTCTTGATTTCTTGCCAGTGTTGTGGCTGTCCATGAATACTGTGACAATCATAGGACCTCATAGAAAATAAGTTGTTCTTAAATTTTCATGAGCAAATTGATACATGAAAGAGATGAAATATTAACAAGGGCATGTATGTATAAATATACTAAAAGCATTAAGTATCTTTAAAAATTCTGATTCGGTTTCAAGTGTACACTGCTGCCTGTACAGTCTTTTGCTATTGTTCAAACAGTGAACTCACCTAATATCTTACTTTCTCATTGCTGAGACACATTCAACTTAAAGGAGTTTATTTTGGCTCGCATTTCCAGTCTATGGTTAGCTGGCTTCAAGCAGAAACACGATGACAGAGGAGTGTAGCAGAGGAAAAGTCACTCACTTCATGGCAGTAAGGAAATATAGAAAGCACAGCAAGGATCTGGGGAGAGGTATAATCCTCTGATGGAAATAGCACCCCAAGAGCCAGTCACTTTCCAAACACAAAAAGCTTTTTGGGGACAACCCGCATCTAAACCGTAACACCTACCCAAAACAGGGCAAAAGTACAATGATCAATACAGAAAGCAATATTCCTTTTCCCAAACTTTGAAGGTGTCACTTGTGACCCTAAACAAAGTTGATTATACTGGTATTATTAAGGTTTGAAATTTACTGTAGTTGACCTTGTGGAGAAGCTGCATTCCACTAATCGAGCTGTTACAGGGCTTACTTACCATTCAACATTGTGATTTCTGGCTGTTAGCTATGGCTTTGGCTCCTGCAGACACCATTTATATATTATTTATTTAATTTTTCCTCAAGGACCTTATCTACCAATCCTCTCAGAGTAGTAATTGTACAGATTTCTTCTCGGTTATTGGACATCCCATCCATCTGTCTTTCTCTGGTAATTTTCTGTGTGCTGTCCTTTAGTGCTGTTCTGCAGCTTATTATTGCTCCCAAGAGCCTGATGCTCTGCTGCATAAAAGCATCTTCCGTATGTCCCACTCTGATGCCCCCAGCATCACTGCATGCTTCGCTGGCCTGCAGCTCACTCTGTGCTCATGGCCGGTGGCCCAATCGTAATTAAGAGGGATCCATTCCTAGACAACACGCTCATTCACAAGATGCCATTGCAAAAATTGCCTGCCTCTTATATACGATTAGAGAAATCAGTTGTTTAAAGGTTTACTTTGAATGCTACTTTAAAATATATAGAACAAATTTAAATATCAATTTCTAAGCAAAGGGCTTAATAAATACATGCTCAGTGTTTTGTGTCAAAAGAGATTATTTCTTTAATTTATGATCAAATCGGGAAAACAGCATTAAGAATAACTAATAAAAAGAAATTCAGTTTTATATTACAGATAAAGAAGATAGTTTATAAAAATAGGAATAAGTTAACATTTTAGACAATTTTAAAAATAAGGAAAAATAATGAAGCAGATTTTACCTAACAAATATAACAGTCATAAGAAGATAGAGAAATCTCAAGATTATATTGAATAAAAAATACTTAACGTATTAATAATACTAAATGACAAGAACTGAAAGAAAAGACCAATGTGGCAATCTCCTTTTGTTTATGGATAAAATAGTAGCATGACATACCTAAGAGAATTTTGCTATTATATGAGTTATTCAGTGTAAAAGTACTCTGAATACTTTGTATCTATTTTCCTTTTCTACAGCAATTATATTAGTAATAGTATTAAAGTCATCACTTGACTTCTCTCAGTTTTCTGGAAATATTGCAGTAGGAGGTAGAATATTGTGGTAAGAAAAGTAAGGTGCAATTGTTGTTTTTTTTTTTAGGTAACAAAACTCTTATTTTGTGCTTAGACTAAGTAGCAATGATAACTTCTCAGAACAAAATCGTCTCACCCAATCCAAGTTAGTGAATCATCTAAGCTAGTTGTGAAGCTTGGGTTATTATTTTCAATTCTTTGTCCTTCCTGTAATAGAAAAATATTGCATAACTATACCCTATATCCTATGACTTTATGTTTTCCTCTAAACATAGGGGTCTCTTTTTCCAATATCAATACTTGCTAGCTTTGGCCAATGAAGCAGGATATATAAAATATATGCCAGGTTCTGCTCATGGCTTTACTTGTGCTAATGCGGTTTTAATTCCTTTCATGCAGATTGCATCTGCCATCCCAGAAAATCATAACCTATTCAACTATTTGGAGCTTCAAAGTAATAGAAAGCAGAAAAGACTTCAGTCTGATCTATATCCTGAAGCAAAAGCCACATCCTTTGAACTGCAGACCTCAGAAGGAGAGCTGTTTTACAACATGACTCACTAAGATATTAGGAATGTTTGTTTCACACTACTACTGTAGCAGAAATCTGATTTCTACATTAATCATGCCACTTTTTCTCCTCTAGCAAGTGGCCAATATAGGAAAAAATGTTTAACATTATTGTGGACCTGAGGGAGAGGTGAGCAGAAAGAAAGATTTAGAGAAAGATTAAAAAAAAAAAGACATAGAAAGATTTTCCTCGCTGAAAAATAAAAAAGATTAACCTCAGGAAATAATCTCTTTCCACTGTTTCTGCATGATCGTCCAGCAACCGTGGTAGTCCATGAACAGGTAAACGTAAGTACAAAAGCAAGCACACTGAGGATAATTCAGGAAATAAAAGAATTCATGTCGCTAATAACATTGCACTGCCAAATTCATCAACTTATTTTGGAATTGTGAACTGGAGCTCTGTTACTTTCAACTGAAAACATGGTAATTGATACAAAGGAGAAGTATGTATTAGGCACATGCAATGTAGCAAATGTAATTGTGTTTCATAAAAAACTGTTAGGGGTTGGCAAATAATTTTATTTAAATGATGTTAGATTTGGTGAACCAGACGATTTCTGTTTCAAATGCTTCAATCAATAGTTGTGCATAGACCGTACATAAATAAATGGTATGATGTGCTATAATAAAATTTTATTCATAAAATAAAAAACTGGATGTGGCTGGATTAGATTGGAAAATGTAGTTTTCTAACATTTTAACTATCTAGCTAACGGGTGACTTAAACTGCAAGTTGTAGAGAGATTTTGTCTGGATGAAAAAGAACAAGCTAAATGGGCCGTTATATACATATGGCTTTTGCTCCAGAAAGGGGATCACACCCAATTGTCTAAATAGTACACCTTGCAGAACACACGCTAGTGTCTTTTCAGTCTGAAATTCTTTGGCAGAGCAGGACATGTGCTTCTGGCACTAAAAACAGTATAAATACTCTGAGATACTCTACATTACTAAACAACTAGATCCTAGATTAGAAGATAATGCAGAAACTTTTTGACAAATCATGCTGGAAGGAAGACAGAAAATTATCTAGAAAAAACAAGCCATCAAAAACAAATAAATAAATGAATGTATCAAAATAAACAAAAATCAAAGGACACCCAGAACTAGGACAGAAACACTGAAGGAATAAAGGGTATGCAAGAAAGCCTGTGATCAGTAGCTGTCCTTGAAACAAGGGTAGCTGAGACGCATAAACCTGTGTGCTCGCCTTAAGGTGTTACAATGTGATTCTAAGCAGAGGCAGGCACAATTTCTTTCTCATATGCACCCAGGTTGAGGAGTAAGACACATACCGTATAAAAGTTACCAACTTCTCAATGGGAAAGATGCTTTAATTCATGCCAATGTTTATTAGTTAAGAGAATAATGAATACTATGGTTTAATAAATAGGAACCAATAGGAAAAAACAATCACAGAGACAATGCCATGGTTACATGGAATATAACATAGAACACAACTGAAAGAACCTCAGAAAATTCTCTTGAGTGCTACTCAATGAATGACACTCAGACAATAGGCTAACCATATGGACAAGATGAAATTGAATCTCTGCCTCATTGTGTGTTGTATTAAACGTGACTCTATTTATTTTTTATGCTTCT
This sequence comes from Cuniculus paca, assembly GCA_004365215.1. NCBI lineage: Eukaryota > Metazoa > Chordata > Mammalia > Rodentia > Cuniculidae > Cuniculus > Cuniculus paca. Next base: position 20,008 of record RJWT010005042.1, read on the forward strand.
TTCTTTTCATTGATTACAGAAATATTTTGCAAGTGTTTCTTTATTTAAACTTCATAGAAATCTTGTGCTATACCCATAATTTCATATGAAATTATTAGGACTAAATATTATAAATCACAAATATTTATACAAACCTTATCATGGCGGTAAGCACATTACCTAAAAGTTACTCATGATAGTTGTTAGTATTTTTGCCTTTTCAATGTTGAAAATTTACATGCATTTTTTAATGAAATGATAAACTGCAGAATTTGCATGTTTTGCTTAAAATCTTCACAATATGAAAAGTATTAATTCATATTTTTAACAATATGCTTCATTAATTTAAGTGGAAAATATTAGAACACTATAAATAGTGATCTATAAATAGTGATCTAATTATGGAAATTATTTCATAATCTCCCTCTAGTAAAGCATATTTCCAAGTCATTTTCTTTTTTAATTTAATTAAATTTATTGGTACAATTTACATGCATATACAAGGATAACATTCATCATAGGGAATTTGTAGCTGTACATGATACACCTTGATTTGCATTTTTGCTTTCCTCCCATTCCCCTCGTCTCCCTTCACCCCTTCTTCCCCTCCTTATTTTCAAAGCTGTGTCTCCATTTTATTCTTCTTTTCTCATTTTTCCCTTCCTTCCTTTTCCTCTCTCCCTCCCTAGTTCCCCTTTCCTTTTGAACGATAGTTTTGATGTTTCACTGCACCAGTGTTCACCTGCTCCACTCTCCTTTTCCTCTTGCCTAACAAGTGCCCAATCTTCTGAGAAGGCCCATGTGCTCCCTCTACTGGTGCAGGGGCCCAAAGTTCACACGCTCAGATCCAGGTGAACAAGACCGCTTTCTCATCTCAACCCGCAACCTACCCAGTGGAAAAGCCAGAACCTAATCTCCTCTGTCGGCTCTCTCAAGCCACTTCCGGACCTGAATGGGGGTCATCATCCCCAGTGTGTGAAGAGTAAACCATTCGTTAAGAATGAAACATTGAAAAACAGCAACCTAAGGTAAAATTTGCAAAATACATGGACACATATAAAAGAGATATCAAAAAGGAGATAGATTAAATTATTGCACTGTATTGGTATTCAAAACTCGCAAATAAAAATGTAAAAAAAGCATTGAAATACAGTTTTAACCTATTAAATTTCCAAAATTTAAAATCTGAAAATATAAATCATTTGGAATCCTAAACTTTTTACTGAAAGTATAAATCAATATAATTGTGTTGAAAATGGAATAGAATTATTCTTCAAATTGAATGTTCACCTATTCTATTTAAACTAATCTCCAATCCATAGAAATAGAAAATCCAGATTTATGAGAGGATATAGAATATCTGTACAAGAATGCACATATCAGCATTCTTCATAATGAAAAACAAAGCAAGCAAATAATTAGAATAAAATTACCATTCGAGAAGGTTATTATGTTATGCTATATGCATGTGGTGGGATTACACAGCTCTGAAAATGCTCCACTGTTAGATAAAACATGGTGATTCATGTTTTGGAATAGAGAGCAAAAAAAATCTCATCTAGAAAACCAAGTAAAGTGTGATTCAATTTCTATACAGATTTAAAGCAATTAAAACTAATAACGTTTAGTGTAGAAATATATACATATGCAATAAAATTGTGTTTTTCAGAAACGGTACAAGATTATAACACAAAATCTAGGGCAGTAATTATCTTTTCAGGGAACTAAGGACTGAAGAACAATCAAGGAAACATAGTAATTCTGGCATGCTTAAACAAGTGGCTCTGGACATTATTATCCTTTCTTATTTTTAAAGATATATATCTCAATAATGTAAAAACTAATATACAAAAATTTGAAAAATCAAGTTATAAGAGAGTGAACTTGATTTCTGCATTTTTATCTTTTGCCAAAATAAATATACAACTAAAGCATCTTTTGTTCACTTCCCTGGGCAATAAATGCCCAAGTTAGAGTTCAATCACATGACACCAACATGTTATGTATAAGCAAAATATTTCTGTTCTACTTAAAGTCAAACAAAATAAGCTAGAAAGCATATTGTGACAGAAAGCAAAATCAAAAGTTTAAAGTTGATTTCACTTCATCCGTGGTTAATCTCCCCAGGATGACAGACCATCTAAATTCTGTGTGCTGTGACATCCTGTGAACAATTTTCTAAATTTTTTTTCTCTTTGAATATCAAGACAGCTATTCACCCTGCAAACACTATTGTTCTTCATTTCATTGCTTTTCTTCAATGCTGGGTATCTGTACCCTGTGGATTTTAGATACATGCACCTTATTCCTTTGTTAAGTTTTTTTCAGCCCTTTGTTTTGAAATCACAATGAAAGATTCATTTAGAAGACTAAACAATGTACTTTTTTCTTGTTCTGAATCATCAATTAAGGCATTCTCAAACAAAATTACTTTTTCTTAACTCAGGCTTGTACCAGTGAGAGAGGAATTACTTAATTCTTGTTACTTTTTCCTGGTTCAATTTTCATATTATGGTTCACTTTCCTTTGACATAATGACTATGTTTGGGGTTTTATTTCTGTTTGTTTGTTTTTTGCTTGTGATTTTGATTTTACTTTTCTTTATTTGGCTTTTCTGTGAATCAGTATTCTTTTCTCACGTTTCCACTGTCATTTCCATTCCCATTAGCAAGCCTATGTGCAAAGTGTCACAACACTCTTTCAATATTCTAGGAATCCATAGAGAAAAAGTGAATATATATCCATATGTGTGTGTGTGTGTCTGTGCAGTGTGTGTGTGTGTATGTGTGTTTCTGTGTGTGTGTTCTTATTTCCTGCTATAATGGGTTTTTTTCAGCATTAATTTAGAAGACTGGCAAGAAAAATGGACACATTTGTTCATTTTACTGCTTAAATATGGTATTGTAAATTATTGAGAAAACTCCACATTTCAGCCATAAAAACCTGAAATTCAGAATTTTAGCAGTTAATCAAATGTCTAAACATCTACTAGAATTACATGTCTATTTCAAGCTTACCTAGGCCCCATATGGCTTTCTGGGAAAAGAAATAACTAGCAGACTTACTTATTCCTGTCTGCCTCCAATGCATTGTTTCAGCAAAGGATTGGCGGAATTCTGAATTCTTTTTAGAGTTTGTTTGTATATCAGCCCCCTCAAAACCTGGTGTTCATGCAAATAGCCACCACAGATCATAATTGGGATAATCATTGTCATCATAATAACAACCATAATGCACAACATTACCAGCATCTAATCTTTATTGTACTTAGGATTCTTGAAATTGTAGGGCACTGTGGAATAGAAATTAGAGGTATTAAATAATAGCAAAAAATCAGCCTTTACTTTTCTACTTTGTATCATTATTACAATACCTTTTCTTTCTGTTTTTTTTCAACCTCCCTATAATTAAACTTATAGTGATTTAAGCCAGATTTGCCCACTGCAGCTTGGCTTCCGTCCTTTTTGCAACCATGGTTATTATTTGGGGCCTCTATTAATAAGCTGTCTTCATTTTCTTATGTGGTTCTGTTTGGGGATATTATATAGCAACTTTATTTAGATATAACAGGAGCTTGATTTAATTTTATGAAACTATGTTGAAATGTTAATAAACTCATAAGGTCCATTAACATAGGGTATCTATGAAAGAAAAGATGACATTGAGTTAAGTGGAGAAACACAAAAATCATCACCATTGTTTCCCTGGCTTTAGTGTTTTTAAAGAAGCATGGTGGGAAAATATTCTCACATACTCCCTCTTCTTTTTAACTGTTAGGATTATATTTGAATATTTATAACAGAAAATTTTAAAAAGTAACTGACTTAAGTGCAAAATGGTTTATTATATCAAATAAAAGGCAAGCCAGATGAAAAATGTCCACGCTTCATAATACAGCATACATTTTATCAGAGACTATCTGATTCCGACAGGTAACTTCCATCCGAGGTCACTTCAAGATCAAGAATGCTGAACCTCCAGCCTTTATGTTGGCATTGAAGTCAAGAGGAAAACAGGATTAAAAGCAGTTAAATATACGCACATAATCATTTTACTCTACTTATCCCTCTATTAATGTGCCATTCTTGAATGCCAATTTACATTCTATTATAATTGGTCAGAATTTAGTCATGCCAAAGGAGAAATATTACACCTAAAGAGAAAGGGAGACTATAAAGTTGGGCAGTCTTCTTTTCTTTTCTTGGTTTTTTTTTTTTTGTTGTTGTTGTTGTTAAGCTGAGCATTTTGCATTGTCAATAATGCAGATGTCCTCTTGGCATAGAAGACTGATGTGACAGATGTTGGGAAGACAAATTGTAGCCTCTACCACATCCCCCTAACATGTCACTTTATTCTAGAGTGTTTATAGCACAGGAGCTTTGTGTAACCCTGTGGGATAACATTTATTCATGGAACTATTATTGACTTATTTATCCTGTGGAATTTTAACCTTACAATGATCCACTTACCTAAAAAGGGAAGACTAAGACAATTTACTCCATTCAGAAGTTTGCTTTGAAGATTACTAATTCATATATGTAAGGTAGTCTGAATTGTGCCTGTCATTTATAATGCATTTCATAAACATGATACATGGTTTTCTGATAACAAATATACTTTTTTTTTTTTTAGCAGCACCGGGGATTAGAACTCATGACCTTGCACTAGCCAGGCAAGTGCTTAGGGCACTGAGCTAGATCCCCAGCCCCATAACAAATATACAAGGAGTTCTTGTAATTCCCATTGTAGTTTTCATTCAATAAAACCCTAAGTGCAATACACAGAGAATACCTAATTTACATTCAGAAGTCCATATTTAATTATATTTAAAGTTTAATAGATATGGGTTAAGTTGTAGTTGTTACTTATATTGCTCCTAGCTTTCAAACCTACACAAAAAAGGTATATGAAGAATTTTCAAACTTTTACATCCAGTAAAGTTGGAATCCTCTGGCATATTTTTTAAAAGAACTTGGAAGGGTCTCTCCCAAATGGGCTCACAGGTAAAGTGTATGCTACTGGTGAATTTATGCAAGGATTTTGTGAGCTCAGAAATCTTTTAATAGGACACTACAAAGAAATTAGTTTCTCAGGTTGCCTACCATTAACTCAATCCAGAAGATTCTATTTGCAATGACAAATATAACCATAACAGGGACTGGAGGTCTCATATAACTAGACACACACAGGCAAAATAATCTTATCAGATTACTATATGCTGAACATTAAATTACAACAATAAATACTTTTAGTTTTTAAAGCCATCTGTACCAAGGCATAGCATTAAGATGGAAACAGTAGCTGACATTGTCTGCATTTCACTTTCTGGTTCCTGAGCAATATCAGAGTATATATCTTTTTGAGTTTTCTTTGTTTATTGAACCCTCCTTTGAAAGACATGTGTTTTCCAAACATATTCAGTGCAGTTCATTCATTTTTGAGAGTGAGTTCTATAAGTAATTCTGCCTTTTACTGCTACATATTTTTCTTTACATGATTTAACTAAAATTTTATCTAATTTGAATTTTTATGTTCATCACTACATATCTGCAGCACATTATGATTACCTTTATCATGAGGATTTGATGCACATACACAGCACATCTATTATGGTTTGTGTCTGCATGTCCCACCAAAGTCTCATGAAATCATGGGGAGTGGGCTTTTCAGAGGTATGGAGTTTGTGACTGATTTGTGGTCTAATGCTGGAATTAAGAGTGTGAATGTTATGCCCGCCTTAGAGTGAGTAGCTTGCTTACAATATAAGGGACGAAAAGAGACTTGTCCTCTGCTCTTCCTTGTTGTTTTTGGTGTCTCCTGCCACCATGAACGGTTGCCACTCTGCCATGCCACCCTGACTTGTAGCCAACTGCTTATGGAATGAAACCTCTACAAACTGTGAGCTAAATAAAGCTTTCCTCCTTTATTTTTGAGTGTCAGGTATTTTGTCTCAGCAATGAGAAAAGTAATAAGACATCTTAATACTTTTTGATTCCCCCATCTACTTATTAAGGAGAAACTTTTTCCCTAGTTCATGGAGAACTCACCCATAGTTCATAAACAAACTTAAGGCATAATTATCCACCAATATGTAAATTAAAAACCAGAGTTTTTTGAAATATACTGAAGTTCAAACAGTAATTAGTAAAGAACTAACAGTAATTAGTAAAAGAATGGCATGCAACCAGAACCACTATTCTCCATGCTTTCTCACATAAACCAGTAATTTTACTATAGAGCCTTAAAACTGATTCTTTTTTCTGTGGTTTATTGATTCATATCTCTCCCTGTCACCTCTCACTCAAAATTTTGTTATTTTAACAATTGCCTTTTTTATCTGGAGGGAAACAGATAAACATAAATGTATGTTTTGACAAAAGCATATTAAACTGAATGAAATTTTTACCAAATATTCACAGATAGATGCCTCATGGAGGAAATTTACTATTAATAGCAGTGCTTAGTAACAGATAGTATTCCCTTAGTAACAGATGGTCACTTTCATAACCACTACTCTTTGCTTGTCTCTTCACCATTTCAAAAGCCTCTTCACCAGGAAGTCTTCTTATTTTCCTTGCTATACTATCAGATTTGCATTGTAGTGAGCCAGGAGGGTGTTCTAAGATAATGCAGTCATGTTCACACAATAGTAGAATCAGGCATGATTGAAAATTATGGACAGTTTAATTTTTCACAGCTTAGTATAGTAGTCCCAGACTGGTAGTTAAGCAGCAGAACTGACATAATCACGATTCTACTTCTTGTGGGGCCAAGTAGGAAGAATTTACTGAATAAAATCAACAACTTTTTTTGGCCATATCTTATTTTATCATTTGTACCTAGGCTTAAAATATAGCCTGCCTCCTGAAAACAAAGGGTTAAAGGTAAAGACGAATTCCCTAAGACCATTGAAGAAATTCCTAAAAGATCTCCTAAACCAGTCTCTTATGTAAGAAAAGACATAGTTCTCCACACGTTATAAGAAAGGATCACTCTTTTTTTTTTTTTTAACAGAATCGGCAACAAGGAATTTGCAAACACATGGTGAAGTTCATTCATTTTTTATAAATGACATAATATTCTTAACATGAAGACAAACATATTTGGAATATTTGAAATACACAGAATAGGGATCTGTTTTCTGTATGAGAGTTGTTTGGATATTCCAACACAGTTATGGTATTACTAACAACAACTACCTTCTCCAGGAATATTTCTACACTTTAAATGACATAATTTTAAATCCCTTTACTTTCCCTTGGTACATTTAGTTCATCAAAATTTTTCTTAAAGCATATTTGGTATAGTCAAGTACATTGCACCTGGTGTTACCTGTCCCATATTTGGGGAGCAGGGTCATCATGAATACAGCAATCTATTAATATAAAAGAATATTTTTGTTGATGATTGTGAGTTTAGACTCAAATGAATCTCTAAAAAGTAAGATAGCCAACTCTTGTTGACTGCTTACTCTGTTTCAGGTAATATCCTAGAATAGTCCTGTAAGTTAGGTGCTAGCATTAAACCCATTGTACTGATGAGAGAAATAAAACCACAACAAAGTTAAAAGAAACTCATTGAGGGTAAAGCAGCTGCTAAGTGATGGAAAAAGATTTGTATTTAGACAGTCTTGTCCTATAAACCCCACTATTAACTCTTTCTCTAAGGGTTATCAGAGTAGATGCTGGACCATCATCATCATCAGTGTCCTCCAGGATCATAGCAGAATGTGAATTGAGCCTCATTCCAGATACACTGCATCAGAAGCTCTGGGGATAGGATGCAACCAACTGTGTTTCAATGAGCCCATCAGACAATTCATTAAGATACTAAACTTTGAGAGTCATTTTTCTATACTATAATCATATGGGACATTATAAATACAAGGCACTTTTAATGTTATATCAAAATGACTAGAAATATGACTCCTGAACAATGTTAGGTAGCATTCTTATAAGGTGAAAACTATAAAGAGTCAGAAAAGATATGAAGGGAAGGATTAAGAAAGGGAATGAGAAAAGAATTAAGATGCATTATTTACATGTTACAACTCCCAATGATGAATGTAATCATTATGTACTACAAATGTGTATCGGTAAAAAGATATATTTTTATAAAGAAATCTACACATTAAAAGCAACAAATTTTCTAAGAAACAATTCACCTACTATGACAATATCACTTCATCAAAATAGTGTGTCAATATAAAGAGTTCATCTTTTATTGTTAATGTCATTATTTCTAAAAAAAAATCTGGCTCTTAACAAAAATGAAAGATTGCACCATGACCATCCCCTTATCATTCTTCATACTGAAGTTTGGTAAATTGTATGTGATTGGTTGTTAACAAAGTTCTTTATCTTTTAGTGGTCACAAAAATTCTACTACTAAATTGTATCTTCTAATACTCATAGCCAGAAAATATTTTATTAACCTACTTAGGATAAAAAATTATTTTCTTGAGGTACTTAAAGAAATTTCTTATTAATCAAGCCAAAGTCATTAAAATCTCTTGGATAAAGACTCTGTGGGGCTTCTAGGAGACTGTTTTGAATCAATCACCATGATTTGAGGGCTATTATTTTGATAATTTCTATGAAATTATACTGTACCATTATCAGTCATACATACAGTATTTATAACCATCACCAGTCAATTACAATTTCTAGTTACCACAAGTACAGAACTAGTCAAAATATATCCAGATGCACTAATTGGCATTATAGTTTAATAAGAGAATCTCATTGAGACTCATGTGCAGCTGCTAAACTGCTGCCTGTGGCAAGAATAAAAGTCAATCAGTAATACCTATAATCAAAGTTTTAGGTTACTTGTTTGTTTAAAATTACTTAATCCAAAAATATCCTCAGGAAGGGTAAATATAGTAAATATATACATATATATATTACACTAAACAATTCCAGTTATTTCTATTATTTTCAATTATTGTTGCAGATGTAGATGGTGATCTGACACTGTGGTTAATAAAAAGAACATTTTGCAATCAGAAGGCCTAGCTTGTTTGCAGTGCACCATTTATATGACTTTGAAGGACTCATCCCAACAGTTTTAGGCTTTTCTGTGGTCCACAGAAAAGGCAGTGCTAATGTTTTTTTCTCACCTCATAGGACATATATGAGGAGTCAATGAAATTTATAAGAAAAATCATGTATAAAATATGGAGTGCAATTTAAGTGAATAGTTGTAAATTTTCTAAATATAATACTAATTTATAGATTCTTCCTCAAAAATTGGAACAATACGTAAATTTTTTCTTTGTCTTGCAGATTTTCTTTTTAATCTTGCAGAAAATACAAAGAATATTCAGAAAGCCATAAATAATAATACATGTGAAAAATGTGTGTATAGTGCTTTTATGTTCTATTACATATAAAGAAAAAGAATATTAACACCTAACAAAGGCATGTTTATAAGCAGACTTAAGGAAAAAAGAGTACCTTTATAGCAATAGACTCAAAGATCAGAAGGAAAAAATTATGTTGCTGATAAGAATTTGCAATTGGTGTCAAGTTGCAAAGGCCAGCATATGTTTTTGTGATGAAGATATTTTTGATGTGGAATTAAAAGTGAGAAAAAGTCAATTTCCTTCTCTTACAGAAATTGTGTTTTATCTAGGTGTTTATATAAAATAAGAAAAGTAAAAAAAAGTGACTTGCTTATCATTCTTTGTTGTCTCCATCACTAGACCTTGCACTTAACTGAATTTCTACAATAGCAACATAAAAAAATAAGCATCTAATTTGAATGGACTCTTATCTGGCTACTGAATATCTCTTTCCCTCTGTCTTCTTGTGGGAGTTCACCTAAGCCATAGTTAGTCTAAATAAGAAAGAAAATACTGAAATATACTACATTCAATAGCATCACAAATTTGTAGTCTTTTCATTCTCAAATCAAACACCTCTCATCTCATTTTTACATAGATATATATCATGCATTTGTGACACTGCTGTTATCATTACCTAAAATTCTTTCTTTGTATATCAACTGTGTAAATAAAAAAAGTACTTCCAGAAAAGAAAGAGTAGCTCTCCTTAGGGAGCTGACAACATAATAGAATGTTGTTTGTATTAAAAGTGCAATTCTAGCTGAGGTTTTATTTTTAAAGACCTAATAATCCAAATTATCACAAAGTTGAATTTACTCCCTGGTGGTAGATTAGAGAGCTGTATCCACAAGGGTAATAAGTAAGTTACTATTAGGTAAGTTTCCACTCAGCACTAGCCAAATATCTATTGCTAATTGACTTAATTAATATTTTTGTGGCAAGAAAGAAACATAATTTGAATATTTGGAAATTAAAAAGGCAAACTATGTTGGTTGCATTAAGAGGCTTGTGATTCAGTACATCTACATTTTAAAACTGTGTGACTAGAAATACTGTATGGAATCAAATTTGTTTATTACATAATAATTTTGAAGATAGTAGTAATAAAATTCAAGTACATATTGTCTAGAAGTAACATAAATCACGAAAATCACGCTTTTTTTTTTGGTGTGCAGAGATCAAGTATGAGACCTCACGGCTAGATGAAAAGACACCAAGAAATAACACAGAGAAGGTGACACTTTTAAAGGGAACAGACTCTGCAACAAATTAACCTTCACAAAGGAACAATTATTTTTAGTCCCTTCCTATTTGGTACCTATTATTTGTTTGTTTATTCCTTTCTCAAAATAATTTTTTTAGGTCTGTGTCTGAAAGTTTAGTACAGAAGAATCTCCCTGAAGGATCAGTGATGGTAGTGTGGAAGATTTAAGTGAGGTTTATCTTCTAAAACTGTAGCTGCTTTCAATATCCGAATGCCATTTCTCAGTTTCAGAATTACTATGTTATCTTCTAGCTGCTCAAGAACTCTGTATTTAATACTGAACTACAACCTTGTCAAAATCAAACAAACTATAAAATGTAGTGGTTAAGATACTTTTCTTGGAATTACACAGTAATAGGGTTAAATTTTTCATGCTCATTGGTAGCACTGTGAATTCTAAGAAACCAGTTAACTGAGCTGAGTTTTTCCCTCTTTAAAATTTGGTTATCAAGTGCAAGTGAGGCTCTCTTGAAATAGTACATAAAAAATAACCTTGTGACTGATAGGTATAGATGAGTGAATTTCCAGAAGGAGTAAAGTCAGAAGTATCATACTCTACAGTGATTTCAAGTAAAGTGAATATCAAAAGACAAAGGAATCAGTGGAGATACCATTGATGTTAACCAGTAATAGCACTTTGGAGGAGTAAATATTAAAAATAAGTCTAGAATGGGGTGGATTGAGGTATTCCCCAAATGTTAGGTACTGGAGATGGTGAGCCTCAGTTCAAAAAAGATTCAAAAACAAACTTAGGAAATTGAGAGCGTAGAACGGTAACTAAAGGTAGAAATTATTGACAACTTCACCTCTAGACCCTGAGTTACCCAGTATTTGGAAGCACAAAAAATTCACTTAAAGCCAGGCATGGTGGCTCACGCCTGTAATCCCAGCACTCGGGAGGCTGAGACAGGCAGATCATTGTGAGCTCCAGACCAGCTTGGGCTGCAAAGCGAGCTGAAGGCCGGCCTGAATGGCATAGTGAGACCCTGTCTCAAAAAGACAAGTGTTGGGGATTTAGCTCAGCGGCCTAAGCACCTGCCTGGCAAGTGTGAGGTTGTGAGTTTGATCCCTGGTGCCACAAAAAAAAAAATTCACTTAGAAGAGTTATTAGGGTATAGTATTCTCCAAAGGACCCATGATTCAGGTAGCACAAATAAAGGGAGAACTTCCAAAAAACAAGTTGATAAGAAGATATTGCTGAAGAAGTAAAATTCCCTAAGGAATCACAGAAGAGAAAGAAGAGACTAGGAATCTGAACCAAGACAAGAGGCAT
>RJWT010005043.1:0-31842 GCA_004365215.1 Cuniculus paca
ACATTATTAGACTTTAAAAACAAGACAGAAAAAACCCCCATATTTACCATATTGCATACCGTTATCCTTCCTACACATGCTCAGACTGTCAACCCCATGCCTGTAAATTCAACCTAACAATACAATCCTTCAGGTGCTTTTTATACCTCAATTGCTATCAGCTCAGGTTGACCTCCAAATCAGCTGGTGGCTTATGGGGTGAGCGGGTTTGGTGATTTTCAGCCTGCATGCCGGTAGGCTTACAGGAGGCACTGACCTTTTCTCTTCCTGGGTCCCACATGGTCTACGTGGCTTACCAAAAAGGCTGGCTGGTTGGATTCTTGATTGGCTCCTCCCAGCCCCAGCATGGCTGATTCTCGGGAGTTTCTGGCTTTTCCTTGTCTTCCTGGGTCCCTCATGATCTGATTTAAGTCCCTTTTTTTTTAAAAGTAACTGAATCAGTTTCCTGAATTTGAATTACCTTTATGTAAGTAGAATATCTTATATTGTTGTGTCCCCAGAGAATTATTTTAGTCTCCTAAGTGGCCAAAAGATAGATTATTAGAAAGACAAGTGTTGCCTCCCCTGCCACCAAAGTGCTTGTTGTTTCAAAGTGTGGGTATCCAGATACAATAATTTTGAAGCTTTCAATTTGTTTCTGTTTTATATTTTTAAAAACTATAACTCTTTTTTGTTAGACTGATAGTTTTGTTTTGTTTTGTTTGTTTTGATGGCTCTTGATCGTATTGTGCGTGGTGTCCTGTGACCTACTACATTTTCTAAATATTTATTGTTGGGGGCAATATAGTGTAATGCTTATGTGTGCAAATTGCCAGGCTGTGACTCCCTAGTTTTGTGACCTCACACAGTTATTTATCTTCTCTGTTCTTTAAGGTTTTATAACTTTTTAAAATTCAGGGTAATGCTACTCAGTTTTTCAGGATTGAGTGACTGAATAAGTAAAAAGCACTTAGTGCTTGGTACATTAGTACATATCCTTCAAAAGCTGTATCTAGAATAGTTCTCAGTAACTCATCTTCAAAAGCTGTATCTAGAATAGTTCTTAGTAACTCAGGTTACTAAGTTCTTATTATTGTTGGCACCTTGTTGACCATCTCTAAGGTTCTGAACACACAATTATATCATATGAAAATCATAGGTCTCGCTATGTAGTTCAGGCTGTCATTGAACTCGCAGCGATCCTCCTGCCTCAGTCTCCTAAGTGCTGGGATTACAGGTGTGAGCTACCATGAAAACAGACAGGTTTTCTGAAGGATACTCTGCATACAGAAATGTTCAGACATCACTAGTGTTTTGCTTGATAAATTCTCAAAGAGAATACAACTCCATAATTAACACTTAAATCAAGAAACAGAACAGCATCTGCGCTCTGGAACCTGTTCTTTGTTCCGTTTCAGTTAAAGACTACTATTTACTTAATGCCAAAACCTCTGAAGAAAGAAAATTACCATTACTTTGATCAAATTAGTTTAAACAGTCAGCAGTAAACTTTCTGATTATTGAAAACTGAAGATTTGAAAAGGCTTACTTGTGTTTTAATATTACTATTCTCCTTACAAAGTAAGTTAGTGAATTTATTTTTCTGGTCCAAAAGCTCCATTTCTTTTCAAGTAGTTTAATGTCATGTAATTATCAAAACAAACAGCTTTGAATTTACTCAGAAATGTTTATACAAGACCTCCCTAGTGCAGGTACTGTACTTAAATTCTCATGTAGTATGTAAATAGGGATTATCTTGATGCTTATTTAAAACACAGGTTTAATAGTTTCAGGTAAGACTCATTGAGTCAGCACGTATGTTTTTATAAGCACTTTGGATGCTGCTGATATATGTGAATTGTCCAGGCTCACAAGTTGAGGGTTATCACTTTACAGGATAAACCTTTGTTTTTTTTGTTTAGTTTTTTGAAACAAGGTCTCACTGTGTAGTTCAGGCTGGCTTTGAACTTACTATGTAGCCCAGTCTGGTTTTGAGCTCACAGCAATCCTGCCTCAGCTCCTGAGTGCTGGGATTACAGGCATGCACTACCATGCCCAGCAACAGAGGTTTGTTCTTGAAGTAAAATATTCTAGGAACATTGTTAATAGTACCAGTTACTAAGGAAAACCCTCTGTATTACATGACCTCGATTAAAAAAAATGCAATTGAAGAATATATGTTTGGATCTTTATTCTGTTTAGACTTTCCTACTATAAATCTAGACATGTGGTATTTAACAAAAGAATAGTTTGCTAAGTCAGAATGGTACATACCTACCTCAGAAAACACTTCTTGATTTTAACATCTGTAAGACTGACTTGGTATGATGGATATAGCTTTTCAAAGGACTACCCTTATTTGACCATCTTGGTTTCCTTACTAGTAAAATGAGGACAATAATAGAACCTATCTTACTGAACTGTGGTGGAGATTAAATGAGTTAATATGCACTCAGTAACGTCTGGCACTTGGAGAGCACTCAATAAACATTAGCTGTTATTATATTTTTAAGTAGTATACCTTCACTGCAGTATGTAATATCTTTATATAGATCATCATACATATTTTTCCATCAGTCATTGACTTTGAATTCTCATGTTTGATTTTTAAAAAAAATTGTAGATATAGGTTACAAAAAGGCGTGTATGGGAATTTATTTATTTTTTGGTACCGGGAATCAAACTCAGGACTGCACTTGCCAGGCACACGCTTAGCCGTTGAGCTATATTCCTGGCCATCACGTTTGATGTGTGTAGAGCCACAGCCAATCTTCTCATGTATGGGAATTTGAACCTGAAAACAAATTGTTGCAGCTACAAAATTTGCATTAACTTCTTATTTATTAATAACACTTCCCATTTCCTGTAAATCATCAGTAGGCTTAGATAGTATATGATTATCAGAATGAATACACATACATCCTTGGGAAATATATAAACTAAAAGTTATTATTTCCTTTTCGAATCAGTCAGAACTTAATTTTCTTAATGCCTTCGTAGCTTTTTCCTGAGGCTTGTCCTAGTAACTTTTTTTTTTAGTTTCTGGTAGTGTGACTTACATCAATTAACATAAGTACTGTATACTAAATAACACAGATCCTTAAAGAAACCAGCTGTGTAGCACAGTAGTCTTTTGATTTCTAGAATATAGCTTTTGGCTGTAAAGAGTGATTAACATGATATTGCTTACTTCCTACGTATTTTCTATCATCAGGCTGGTCACCTTCTGTGATCAGGTTGGCTTAGATGGGAAGACTGAACTTGAATCAGGGTTAAAGTTTCTTAGCCTTACCTTAATAACGCCAGTGCTACACAGCAGGAATAAGGATGTCATAGCTCCTTTGTTACTCTTGGCAATACTCCCACTTGTTTCTTGTGATAAATTACCTACCCTTTGGCCTCTGATTACCTACCAGGGAAACAGGTGATTGCTTTGTGGAGCACAAAGGGAAGTATATTGTCGTTTAATTTTCAACTGCAAGGGTTGGTATATTGTGTCAGGAACAAATAAATCTGAACTGTTACTTATCTAATGTTTAAGCAATTCTGAGCCTCGTTTATTAGGTCTGTATGGAGAGCAACATATAGAGGCTGTCATTCTGTTTGGGGTGGCAGGTACTAAGGTTATGAAGCTGAGACTGGGTCACCAGCTCCGGAAATGAAGAAGGTACCTTCTCCTAGGCCGTCCAACAGTTGTTGGATCAGCGCTCACAGATTGAGGAGGCAGCCCAAAGAGTATGCAAAAATATTTTTTCAAAAAAACTTTTACCTTCATTATTTTAAAAACTATTTTACTGGGGTATGATTGACACACAAAGCTGTACATATTTAAAGTATACAACTTAGAGAATTTATAGATGACTATATACCCATGCAACTATCATCACAATCAATGCCATGAACATGTCTATTACTTGCAAAAGTTCCCTCATACCCTCTGTTATTTATTTATGCATCATTACTATGTGCTAAGCCTAACTCTCTTGGCAAAATTGTAAGTATGCAGTATGGATAACTACAGGCACAATGCTATGTATGAGAACTCTAGGATTTATTCCTCTCTCATGGCTGAAAAATTTGCATCTTTTGTTTAAGTACCCCTCGCCCTTTCATCTTCTCCTCAAGATTCTTCTATTTAAAGCAGGGGTTTACACATCAGTTTGTCAGCAGTGGGTACTTCTTAGAGAGGAGTTGGTGGTTGGTTGGTAAGTAGCTGTATCTTCCAACTTGAACTTTACACCTATAGTGTATGATTTTTAAAAAGTAATTTGTAATAAACATGGTCAAGACAAAATTTATGACTTTCAAAGGCTTTTAGTTTGGGGAAAACATTCTGATGCTGAGATAGTGTCCTCGATAAAAAGAATACAGTGGTCAGGATGTGGTCCTGTGCTTCAGAAATAATCTTCATTAGAGCTACAGCTTGTATTTTTGCATTCGGCGTGATTACAGGAGAAGAGAAGCAATGTAGCACAGAGAGGAAGTGGACAGTGAGCTAGCATAGAAAAACCAGAATTCTTAAAGCTGTCCCTCGAAGTAACCGGCTTTGTGGGAGAGGAAAGCAAGTATCTCCACAGTCTGCTTCTGCTGCTGTAACAAAATGCCACTCACAAGGTGGCTTATGAAATAGAAATTTATTTTTTGGAGGTTAGAAATTCAAGGTCGAGGTGTTGGCAAGTTCTGTTTCTGATGAGGCCTCTCTTCTTGGCTTGTTGGTGGCTGCTCCTTTGCTGCCTCACTGCAGGATACTCTGTCTCTGTGCCCCCAAATTTCTTCATCTTATTTTGTTTTTATTTTTCACATCACTGAGGAGTGTACCTAGGGCTCCATAGTAGGCAAATGCTCTCCCACTGAGCTTCTACCTCCCAATCCTTCTTAATCTTATAAGCGTAGCAGTTAGATTGGATTAGGGCCCACCCCCATCAACCACATGTTAACAGTCACTCCTGTCTCTACATGCAGTCATGTTCTAAAGTAAGGACTTCAGTATGTACATTTTGGGTAGGTGGCACAATTCAGTCCATAACAGCGAGTAAATTGTTATGTTGTTTTCTATTTTTACAGAGTTCAGTGAGAATGAGTTGGGAATGAAAATGACTATAAACAGTCAGATTAAACATAACTGATGATAGTTTATAGAAGAGTAAAAGATACCTACTAACATGCTGCATAAAGAGAATTAAAGAAAACAAAATTAAAATGACACTTTAAAGTGTAAGCAAATTTGTGCTACGTATTTAATACATGAAGAATAAAGAAATTGCACATGTATAGTGGAGGAAAATTAATTTGTTAAGAATTCTTGCATTCCTGATGCATGTGTCCTTTGTTTTGAAATCTTTTTACAATGTATAATCAAGAGGATTTATGGTACTTCTTTATTGTTATTTTTGAAAGAAAAACAGACCGGAAGTATAAAGCTTAAACAAACTGAAGTTTTAATGCAAGTCGTTATTCAGTAATAAAAGAAATATTTACCTGATATCCAATTCATACTCCTTCTAAAACATAAAGTATTTAAAAATGTTTATTTGATTATACCAAGATTTGAAAAGTAATATCACAATTATAATAAAA
Organism: Cuniculus paca; assembly: GCA_004365215.1. Taxonomy (NCBI): domain Eukaryota; kingdom Metazoa; phylum Chordata; class Mammalia; order Rodentia; family Cuniculidae; genus Cuniculus; species Cuniculus paca. The sequence goes on from RJWT010005043.1 coordinate 5,557, forward strand.
ATATAAAAAACTTCACAATCGTCTGACTTTCATTAGCTCCAAAAGGTTTCAGAATTCTTTAGTGCTTGAAATGATGAGCATTCAAATTATTGCTATATTTTAAAAATATATTTATTGTCAGTTTACCAATTGGACATACATCATTCATTCTCTGTGTTATCACATTTTTTCCTATGTCCAAATCTTGTCTCCTCTCACAAGGATGAATATCTCAAAAACAGCTATGTCTAATTCATGATTTTGTTCCAGAGCTTAGCACATAGTAGGTAATCAGTGAATTATTTTACTAACAAGGTTGTGTAGTATGGACGCATTCTCCCACATTTGACTATGTTTTATAAAACATTATGAAACTATGTACTGTATTTTGAAAAATTGTCAGACGATTGCATGGCTCAGTCTTTACTTACTAGTTCAGTTGTTCAGGCCATTTCCTCAGACTGCCTAATACTCATAAAATATATTCATAAAATGAGGCCAAAAAATCATTTTAGTTTTTTTAAGTTATTCATATTAAATGTAGCAAAGTCATAAAAATATAAACTTGAGGATGTATCATCCCAGTCTTGCCACTTCTTAGCTGTAATGATATTAAACAAGTTAGCTAATGTGTCTATGTCTCAGTTTCTTATCTGTAAAATGGGATGATACCCTCTCAGGGATTTTTTGTCATGATTAAATGAGTTACCCAGTATAAAGCTCTTACAAGAATTCCTGGAATATAATTAATGCTATTGCTGTTTGCTTTTCCAGATGTACTTACTGGTTCACTTACATAGAGGCAGACACCTTATCTCTCAGTCTTCTGCACTTTGTGATATTGTTCAATTAAACAAGCAACAAACAAAATTATTTCACTGATGCATGGTATTTCACAAAAAAATAAGTTTTTAACCTGCAAAATTAGGAATTATGTTCTCTAGGTCAAATCAGAGAGAGTTTATCAGTTGAGAAACAATGGCACCCTTCACTAACTGTGGCTCCCCTCAGACCTTTTAAGATGAGTGCTGTGTATGACCAAAGTTCAAAAAAATGATCAAAAATAAGTTAAAGCAAAGGCCAGATAGGGCAGATTGCTGTTCCCTAGAGTCAAATCACTTCAGCAATTTGGTTAGCAGAGAATGAGTTTTTCTCAGAATTCCACAAGTGTGGCTTCAATGCTGGAAGATCTTTCACGAGAAGAACTGCACTAGGCTTCAGAAGGCCATGGAGAACACTCGCAGGGCACTCTTTCTGGGATCAACAGACAACTTCCAGAAATTAAATTGCATTCTCACAAACAGGTCTGTGGGGGTCACAAGGAACATGCGCTCACTGGCCTTGACTGATAGCAATTGTAGCCCGGGGGAGGTTGCTTCCTGTAGCCTCTAGGGTGGAAACCTTCGGTCAGAGTCCTGAGATTTTATTAAAGGTTCTGACACTGACCGTGTGGCTTCACATTTATTGCTTAAGTTTTTGGCCCTGAATTCCTTCACAGGTGAGGGAAAAAGCCAAGGAGTTCTTTAATTCTCTTCCCAATTCGTTGTTTTATGATTTTGCAACAGGAATGGAACAGTCAGTAAAGATTCATTTGATTAATTCACATCTTTCCATAAAAACGAAATGGGAGTGCTCACTAAGGCAGCACATATACTAAAATTGGGACGATGCAGAGAAGATTAGCATGGCCCCTGTACAAGGATGACTTGCAAATTTGTGAAGAGTTCCGTATTTTTTTAAAAGTCAAAGGAGAGAAAACAATGTTCTATGTCACAGGGAACCAGAAAAAAACAGTAGGGGTAGCTTGCCCATCAGCTGCAGAATGGAGAGAAAAAATATGGCATTTCTGTACAATGGAAAGCTACTCAGCTATAAAGAAAGATAACCTTGAGACTCCTGTAGGTAAATGGGTACAACCTGAGAGCATGCTGATAGGTGAAAAGGTTCAGAGTCACATAGTATTGTCTCCCTAGTATAAGAAACAGGGGAAATTAGTGGGATCCAAAATGCAAAATAGAGGTTGTGAAGGTGAAAGGGGAGGAGATGTCTCCAGGGGGAAGGCAATGGTCATTGTTAATCTATTATTTTGTTTTGAAGCCCTGTATTATTCTCACAGTTCTGTTTAGCTTGGTTTTATTGTTTAGTTATATTTGATTTTATTATATTTGATGGCATGGACAGCAATTACAAAAATAGCAAAATGGATTATAGCAGCCATTATTGATTTCTTATTATCTTGTACAAGAAGATAATAATATCTTGTTCAAATCAAGAAGCAAACAAACAGGCCTTTATTGCTTTACTTGTTTTCTTTTGATTGATTTTATTCTATTTTGCTTTGTTTGATTTTGTTATGTGTGATGGTATAAGCAGCTACTTTGAAGATAAGATGCATCATAGTGGTCTCTGTTGTATTCCTACAGTCTTGTTTAAAGTCCTGTATTACTTTCATTGTTTTCTTTTGATTGGTTTTATTCTATTCTGTTTTATTTGATTGTATTATACCTGAGAGTGTGGGCAGTTATTTTGAAGATAACAAGAGACATTATGGTAGCCATTATTGATTTCCTTTCATCTTGTTTTGAAGTCTTGTATTATGTTCATTGTTTTGTTTTGATTGACTATTCTATTTTGTTTTGTTTGTTTTTATTATGTCTGATGATATAAACAGCTACTTTGAAGATAAAAAGATGCATTATGGTAACCACTGTGGTATTTCAACTGCCTCGGTTTGAAGTCCTGTACTGCTTTCATTGTTTTGTTTTGATTGGTTTTGTTCTGTTCTGTTGTGTTTGATTTTATTATGCCTGATGGTATGGGAAGTTATTTTGAAGATAGCAAGGGGCAACATGGTAACCATTGTTGGTTTAGTTTTAGTTTGTTTTGAAGTCTTATTTCACATTCTTTGTTTTGTTTTGATTGAATATTATTTTATTTTGTATTTGCTTTATTCTCTTAAAAAAATAAAATGGGAGTTTTTTCAATGAAATTATTAAATTATATATTTAAAAACATTCTGCAATTATAAAATGAGAACTGTAAATTTGCTCATTTGAATTTGTAATTTAATATTTTTTAATTTGTCTTTTACAAGATGCAAATCCAAAAAAAATGAATTATTAAACTTAAATATCTTGAAATCCATCCTCAAAACCTAGCACAATTAAGTTCTAACTACTATCATTTTCACATCTGTAATATGCTACAGTCATAATCGAGGCTAAACAATATGTTCCTAAAATAGCAAAGACGGATCATGGTATTTTATCTAGCATATATACACTAGAAGTAAAATATTCCAGTAGCTTTGGTGACGTGTTTTAGAAAGTTTTTTGATCATAGTGACATATCAAATGGGTTTCCTGTAAAACTTTAATGAGAAAATTCAATTTACCAGACCAGAGTTTGATGAACAGAATTTTATTGTATTTTCATTAATTTCTGTGCATTTAGGCAAGTCATTTCACTTTTAAAATCATCAGTTTCCTCAGACAAACCAGGGTAAGGAAAAAGGCAATGTCTATGATGTTTTTTTTTTTTTAAATCTGCAACTTTTTTTGTGAAGGCAAATCCTACACTTCTTTCTTCTATTTTTTTTTAACATCTGTTGGATTTTATTTCAAACAGATTCATTATTTCAGTTTACTAATTGTCCCCAAATTGTATTTTTTTATGGCTCTTTCTTTCTCCCTCCTCTCTTTTTCTTTCTTTCTTTCTTTCTTTCTTTCTTTCTTTCTTTCTTTCTTTCTTTCTTTCTTTTCTTTCTTCCTTCCTTCCTTCCTTCCTTCCTTCCTTCCTTCCTTCCTTCCTTCCTTTCTAAAGAGAAAAAAAAGAAAAATCAAGAAGCAAACAAACAACAGCAACAAAAGCAAAATGACAGCAACAACAAAAAATAATAGCGATATAGGATTTCGGAATAAGATGATAGGAATTTAACAGTGGTTGTTATGTTTCACACTGTTATCTTCAAAATAGCTGCTCAGGTTACCAGATACAGACATGCAAGATTGATCAAACAATAAAATTTCCCTTTGAGCAGTTTCTTTCCCTTTTACTGTGTCTATTGTAACTTTTGGATCTTATTTACTCTTTCAGTTTCTTACACTAGTGAAACAATACAGTATTTACACATGCAAGTCTGATTTATTTCACTTATGAGTATGGTTTTTAGTTGCATTCATTTACTTATAAAAGCCTCAAGTTTATTGTTCTTTATGGCTGAATAGTATTCCATTGTATAAAAATACCACATCTTTTTTTATTCATTCCTCAGTTGATGGGCATTTGGGTTGTTTCCAAAATCTGATTATTACAAATTGTGCAGCTATAAACGTGGATGCACATATATTGCTGTGGTACAATGTTTTCAGTTCTTCTAGGAAAACATCCAGAAAGGAAATAACAGGGTCAAATGTTACCTCTAATCCTAGTTTTTTGAGGAATCTCCACACTGATTTCCACAGTGGTTGTATGAGTCTACACTCTCACCAACAATGGAGAAGGGTTCCTTTTTCCCCACAGCCCCACCAGCATTTGTTATTGGTTGATTTCTTGATGATAGCCTTTCTTTCTGAGGTGAGATGGAATCTCAGTGTTGTTTTAATTTGTATTTCTTGAATGACCAATGATGTTGAACTCTTTTTCATATATTTATTTGCCATTTGTATTTCTTCATCTGAGAAGTGAGTATTCTTCTCAGATGCCCATTTTTGGATTGGGTCTTTGAATTTGGGGGGGGTCCTGATTTTTTTCAATTCTTTATATGTCCTAGATAAAAGTCCTTTGTCTGAGGGACAGTTGGCAGAAATCTTTTCCCAATCTGTGGGGGTTTTTTTTTCACTCTGTTGGTGATTTCTTTCCACATGCAAAAGCTTTTTTTTTTTTTTTTTTTGCATCACAATTATTTTTTTTTTTGCATGGATTAATAACAAGATGAAGAACATTCAAAATGTTTTTCAGTTTTTACAACAGTTTTACTGATCCTGTGTTAAGTTAAGACCCAATGTTTCCACTCTCTGTTTTTTTTAAAGTTGCAAATGCAACCCTGATTTTTCTTTTAAAAGATTACAATGTACATTACATTTTCTGAAGGGAACAAAGAATTAATTACAAGATGCAAAAAGATGAGGAAGGGATGAACTATGGCCTGAGTATTGTTCAGAAGTAGTAAGTGAACACTGTAAGCTACAGAACATGTTGAAATTGTATTGGTTTGTTTAAGTTCGCATGAGGTAATAAAGCTGTGTTTTGATTGGTGAGATGTGTAAATACTCTTTTGCTACACTATACACAACACTCCAGAGAGCAGTGCCTTTGAGAAAGCTTTTAAATAAGATGAGATCCCAGTTGTTGATTCTTTGAAGTACTTCCTGTGCAGTTTGGTTTTTGTTCATGAACTCTTTACCTATCCCTATGTCCTTGAGATTTCTAACTACTTTGTCTTAGTAGATTTAGTGTTTTTGTCTTAGTATTCAGATCTTTGATCCATTTTGACTTTAGTATGGTGCATGGTGATAGGCATGGGTCTAGTGTAAGTCTTTGGCATGTAGAAAGCCAGTTTTTTCAATACCACTTATTGAAGAGGCTTTCTTCCAGTGAACAAGTCCTAGTTGCTTCCTGCACTGCTGGCAGTGTGCCTCACTGAGGGTTGCTGCTGGCTGCAGGTCTCAGAGCACAGACTCCTGGTCCCTGCGGGCCTCAGAGATGGTTACCAGGTGTGCGTGGGTCTCTGGGTGCAGCTTCTCAGTCCCCTTGAGCCTCATCGGATGACTGTGAGTCACTGAGCACAGACTTTCCTCTTTCTTTTATTAAAAAGACTCTCCCAGTTATTTTTATTCTGATCCTCCAGTTCCACTAGTCTCTGTATTACCCAGGGATACTGTTGTAGGTCTTATGAATGGTGACTCCCAAAGAGAAATTGACTGCTCCCCTTTCTTGCTGTTTGGAAGACCTTCAGGTAGTGGTTTCATTGCCTCTATCAGCCCTGGCCAGAGAACAGACATAGAGATTAGCAGATAAGATGTGCTAAGAAGTGCAGATGGCTGAAACTTGGGTTAGTTGCTTAACACCTGACTGAAACTCCATGAATTCAGTGGCTCCTTTTTTTTCTTTTTTCTTTTGAGATAGAGTCTCGCTATGCTGCCCATACTGGTCTCAAATTCCTGGGCTCAAGTAATCCTCCTGCCTCAGCCTCCTGAGTGCTGAGATGATAGGTGTGTACTAACATGCCTGGCTTATTAGAAGTGAATGCTCTTAATTGTAGTTCCACACAGTTTGGCATTAGATTTGAATATTTTAGAGAAATCTCAAATGCCAAACTGTATGGAACTAATTTCAATTGTTTGGAATAGTCAGCATTGTTTAGTATAGAAAATGCAGCAGATCACCTTTAAAGAATAATATATATTCATATACATAAAATATGTATATATGGTTCTTTAATGTAATGATGCATTCAACAACTACTTAGTGGCTACAATATGCTGAACTTTTCTAAGTTTCAGGCATACAATAGGGAATGAAATAGAAATCTTTGCCCACATAAAGCTTACATTATAATAGAGGAAGTAAGAAAAAAATAAATAAAATGCATATTATACCAAATGATAAGTACCATGGGACTAAGAAAATATTTAGGTTAATACTGTAGGCATATAGAATGCTCTAAGAAGTGATATAATATGTTTCAAAGTAAATTTCTCAATTGATAGCTAATGAAGCCAAGGCTTGGAGGGGTTAAGTAAAATAACTAAGGTCATCCACCCAGTTTATTAGCAAGAAACGAATAAAATTCAAACCGCCCATCTGCTATGCTAAGGTTATTTCTCATATGCGCACACCGCTTAGTTACTCAAATCACACAGTTGCAGGGGTTGAAATGAGCAGAACTTGTGTGTCAGTCAGTGGTAAAGATACTTTGTTTTGGGGAGAGGTGAAAAATATATCTAGATGGGTAAGATATTGTTAAATTTGAAAAATCAGAGAAGATTTGATATGACGACAGCAAAGACATGAATAAAGGGATCCTTGGAACTTCTGAAAATAATTTATAATTAATCCATGAAATAAAAATATGCATCCTTACTGTGACGGCCTCTTCACCTTTTCTTTCTCTTTCTGCATAGGTCTCTGAGAAATAATTCTTTTGGCTAATGCTATTTAGCATTAGGCAGAGCAGTGTTGTGTCCCTAGACTATCAAAGATATAATGGTATGATTTGTCTTAGAGTTATAAGGCATTTTAGATAACTGTAAGTATTTTATTGCAACTCTACATTTAGAGATTAAAATGGTGATGAGAATGTTGAGTGAATACATAATCTAGATATTAGATTATGATACAGTGAACAAGTTGAATCAGATACAAAGGAGAAATGCCGTTACTCATCCTTTCACCATAAATTGGGAGTTAAGTACTTAAGCTCCGTTGGGACTGAATACATAAATTATAGACCAGATCATAAATTTCCTTAAGTGCAGCATTGTTGCTGATTCATTTTCACTTCAAGTTTCCAATGGGGAATGGGGGTTGGGGAGAAACCACTGATAAGATGCAAAATACACAAGAATGTACTTGCAAATAGAAACATAACACAGACTGATTTAGATGCAGAAATAGCTTTGATTTTTTTTACTTTCTGTTGAGAAAGAACACTAGGCGGAAAGTGCATGTGAGAGTACTTACCACAAGTTCAACAATCAGAAAATAGTCAAACAGGGCAAATAAATCCTGTGATTGTTGCTACTGGTAACAGGCCAGATATGAGTGCTTACTTTGGTTCATCGAAACATGTCTTGTTTTGGGATGTGATGGGTACTTTGGAAAGACTCCAAGAAGCTTGAGTATAAGGTATAATTATGATTGTAAACCTTTGTTATCTAGGCACATGAAAGACATTCAAAAATCTTACTATGCATTTGAGGGCACAAGAAAATTTAAATAAATCTTCTAATTGTATGATTTTGTTAATTGCAAGCAGATATTTAGTACAACAAAAGGCTATTAGGTTTTATGGTTGGAGTAGGGAGAGAATATTAGCTCTAATAGTTGTAGGTCATCGTGTTGCAACTTTTCTAACAAAGACTAGAATCGTTTACATAATTAATAAAAAAAAAACCACCATTACCCAACCCGAAGTTTTCTCTGCATGTTCACTTAATTTCAGGCTTCTTAGGCCTAGTGACCCATCAAATAAATGCACCTCATGGCAATGACAAAAATATGTCATTGTATTTAAGTATCGTACTGGAGGTCAGAGGAGGAGCCATCCTCGGGTCTTCAGTCAGGGTACACAAAATACACGCAGCCAGGTTTAGTCCTGTGTCACACAGGAGCACGTACATCAAAATTTAGGCACATGGTATGGGGTCAGTTTGTCCATTTTCTAAGATTTTCTCTCCTCAGTTATGGTTGTTCCATGTTTATGTCTGAAATAATTAAATATATATGGGCATAAAGTTTAAATACTTGAAAATTTCTGTTAGGGTTTAATACAATGTTATATAATTTTCTTGTTGAATTATAATAGTTTTGAGTAGTTGACAAATAATTTCAACCCATTCACTATATTGAGTAAAGAAAGTAAAACTGATTAAGGAAAAAATTGGTAATTAAAAATATAGTTACTTAGAAAATCTGTCCACACTGATAGCTTAATTCCAAAATGAGGCAAGAAAATTAATATTTCCATTGCACATGCACTATATAGTCTTCAAAGTGGCAGGCTGTATGAGTGGTGGGGGTGGAGCTCCAGTAGGCACCTTGGGACATGGAAACCAATGGTAAAGTTTTGAAAAATTTGTCCTGTGTCTGTGACATGTAAAATGTGGAGGAAATAAAATTCTTTGCTGTCATGGAGTAGTAAAGGCAGTTAGTATGCTTGGTGGGTGTTACGGTTTAGATCTAAAATATCATCCAAAAGTCTCATGTGTTTGGAAGGTTACTGGATCATGGTGGTGCTAAATTAATCAGTGAACTGATGAGTAGTTGCAGGTACAGTTAGGAGGTGGCCTGGTTGGGGGTGGTCAGCAGGTGCATGATCTGGAAGGGTATATTCTTGTCCTTGTTTCCTCCCTTCTCGCTCTGTTTCATAGTTGCCTTGGGATGAGCAGCTGTCTTCTACTGTGCCCTTCCATCATGCAGTTTTGCCTTGGAACCAGTTGATTTTGGGCTGAACGCACTGAGCCAAATAAACCTTGCCTCCTTTAACTCGTGGATGCCAGGTACTGTGTTGCAGTGATGAGGCAAGTGGCTGATACAGTGGACCCAGTTGAAAATCTGCATTCCTTTTCCAGATGGTTAGTAGGTTCTTCAGGAAGAGCAAAGTAACTGCTTCATAGATGTGACTATAAGTAGTGGCTAGTTTTCAAAACTGGCTCACATTAGTCTTTTAATCTATAATATACTTGAGACCCGAGTTTTAGAACTTCCACTAAGTGCAAAGATGTTTGGTGCTAAGACAATTGATAATCTAAGGACCTTGAAATAGGTGGAATCTGTATTATCAGAAACAGGCAGGTAGGGGCATAATTGTTGAACCTACAAGGACAGAGAAGATACGGTGAGGGAAGGAAGGATTGTGGGCATCCTAGGCAGAGAAACTGAAGGCAGAATGCATAGCTCAATAGTCCTCAAACTTGACTTCACGTTTGAAACACCTGATGTGCTTAAACAAATACTGACTAAGGTCTTCTCCAGACATTCTAAGGGTGTCACAAACATGGGTATTTTAAGCACTTTTTAAGTAATTACAATGGGGCGCATGGGATGAATATCACTGGCTTAGAGTCTAGGATGAGTCTTATGTGTTTGGAGGATACAAATCAGTATGAAGAAAATGGAAGTTCTTTCCTTTGCATGCAGAGCCATTCAGGCATAGCAAGGGATGTCTCAAAGGACTCTGAAAACTCTCATCTGTTTGCAAACAAAAGCATTCAGCAAAATTTTACTTCTGTTTGTAAACTTTGCACCTGGCGACAAACATGACCACAGTCATCTTCCCTACACAAACACAAATGCAGTCATCTTCCTCCAAATTGTAAAAAAAAATTAAGTTCATAACTGAAGCACTGTTGTATTTTGTGATGTTTATACTGTGGGCAGAGTTTCTTAGAATTGATAAAGGATGGCGTAGCCCTTAGTTAAGGAGGTTATGCTGTAACCCAGGCATGAGTTCACAGGGCTTAGGTAGGAGCTATGGAAGTTGAAAAAAGAATATAGGGTGGAAGAAACTCTCAAAAATTGAAATGATGGATTATGTTTCCTGAGTGCAGCAGGTACTTAAAACCTGTGGTGTAAGTGAATGGAAGAGTGAATAGGAAGTGAATGCTGAGCGGGGCTTTACATCTGAGGGTCAGAAAAACGGCATTACCACAACAGATGGGTGGGTGAAGGCAGAAGGGAGGAATGACTTTAGGTGAAAAGACATTCAATTTTGGAATGTTAAACTTGTGGGGACAGCAATACTGACAACAGCTAATCTTGTGTGACTTTTCGGCCCACATGATGGAACCTCTACTTAATTTTCTAGCTCTTTCTGTCTCAAGGGCTTTCTGGTCACAGCCATTCTTTCCAGCTCTAGGGTTAAGCATAAGCCTTTTCCCAAATTTGCTTGGGGTCTTTTTCCCAATCTTTCCTTGCCCCCATCTTACTTAAAATTTTCTTAAAGGAGACTTTCTTATCATGTGTCCACCAACAGTAATTTTTTCTATTGCATTGTTCAGCACCCTACCGCTGGATTATTCCTTCATAACCAGTACTACTCTTTTACTTTATCCATGGCTGGCTCAAGAGCTCACTTCCCATTAGATAGTGACCTCCATATAGGCAAAGACCTTGTCTGTTTTGCTCACTGCTACACTCCCAAGGGTCACTACATAGCTGCTGCTTAAATAATGAGTCAATGAATAGGTGTGAACATTTTGCATGCAGTATGTCATGGAGCCATCACAACAATCCTATGAAGTAGATACCATTATTAATTTCATCATATGGATAAGGAAAGATATTTGAAGTTACTCAGCTGGCATATAACAAGACGGGGACCTAAATTCTTGTTTCTCTGGTGCCAAAGGCTGTTTTTTAGCTTTTCAACCTTTCTGCTTCTGCCAGAATGCTTTACCTAGGACCACAAGCACAACTGTAGGAAGATGGAAGGGAAGGAGTGTAAAAGAAAGAGTAAAGAGCTGTGGGAAATTGGAGATGTTTGTATAGGAATGGATCATAAAGTTCATAGAGACCAAATCCTTGATTGCATGGGTCCAGGAGGTTAAACAACTGTGCTCAATTCATGTTATTTGTTATTATTTAAGACCTTGCTACATCTCAGCGTCCCACATTTAGCTCTGTGACTTTTATGCACAGGGAATTTGGGAGCAAGGGGTTTGGGGCCAATGAGTGGGCCAGTGTCTCTAATATCTCCACTCCCAAGTTGAAGACAGAGAGGACGAAACTAGGAAGGAACTCCAATGAGTATTATGGGTAAATGAATTTTATGGAACCTTGTATGGCTCTGATTATACCATAATCATCTATTGTTGTAGCAACAGTAATAGCTTGCCTTTGATGTTTGGCCCTTAGCTTCCTTTTGCTTCTGTCTTCCTACTCTGCCAGGAAAGCTGAGCAGAGAGAGATATCAGGATGCCTTTGCTTCATGAAAAACAGGACTTCTTCATACTGTGGGGTTATTCCTGCTTAAATGTGGCCCTCTTCCTCCCCTACCTGCCCCATCAATTTTGCCTCTAAGGAAACTAAACTATAGAGAGTTAAATGACTTGTTACTTTTGGGTAAGAAAATTTGGTAAGAAAGAAATGCGAAGGAAAGAGGAAGGAGGTTTGTCTTGCCTTATCTAAGTTCAAAGTAACATAAATCTTTCCTGGAGAAACACCTTAAGTGAGTACATAGCTTCAGACATTCTGTAGCTTTTAGACTGATGTCTCCAACTCTCTATCTCTGTCTCTGTCTCTGTGTCTCTGTCTCTGTCTCTCTCTTATTAAACTCAGGACTTCTAGGAGTGGGCAGGAATTATCTTCACCTTGAGAAGAAGGAAGGCAGTGCTTCCTGTTCTGGGACCTTCTGTTTAGGGCAATAACTAAGATATGAGGTCATGATTTCTTATTTTTTCCTTTATATTCCTTCCTGTCTATCTTCTTTCAGCTGGGCTTCTAAATTCCTAAGTATATAAAGTCACTTGGCAGAAGCAGAATAACCTAGAGTCTAAGAGGCACATCGTTTAGCATGAGAGAAGACTTCTGTAGCAATTAGTTCTGCAATGTAACTGCCAAGCCCACTGCCAGGCCCAGAACAAGAGAAGGACTAGAAAACAGAAGTTCATGGCTCAGCATTATGCTCTAAACTTTATTTAGACAAACACAAATGATGTAGTCTGCTTTTCCTTTATACCTCTTTAATATTATTCTATGTAAAAAAAAACTTGACCCTCTAGCATTGCCTTCATATTAACAGCATGTGCCGCTGTTTTCCAGAGGCCTCTCTTCCTCATCCACTTTCACAGGGTTGTTGCAAGACTGTAGGTGGACAAAAGACACAAGGTCCCTTATCTAAGTGAAGATTAAGTGTGTTTGATAAAAACACAAGCTTAGAACGAGGGCGATTTCCCAGAAGCAATGACTGCTAGAAATTATTCTATTGCAACATTTCTCTAGCAATGTCAGGAATTTCTGTGACATCTGCTTCTATGGAACTCAAAGTCGTTAACACATGTGATCCAATTATTCTGAATCCCTGGATATGGCAGGCAAGAGGGTTTATCTGCCTAACAGACATTTAGGATCATCAGGACAGAGGCAAAAGGTTCCTCAAGGGCATATCTTTATTTGTAGGGGAAAATTTTTTACTTCTTGCCTCTTGGTCAGGTTTGTTGGTATTTCTGTCTCCCCCACCACCCAGTATTGGAAATTGAACCACCCATGGCCTTCTCTCTGTGCTACATACTCAGACCACTTTTTTAGTTTTAATTTTGAGACAGGGTCTTACTAAGTTGCCCAGGCTGAGTTCAAACGTGTGATTCTTCTGACTCAGCTTCCTAGAGACTCAGCTTTCTTTCTTTGACTTTTGTGATTCATTTCTTTCATTTAGCGTAATGTTTTCACTGTACATTCATGTTATAGAATTAATAGTTCATTCTTTTTTGTTGCCAAATAGCATTCATTTGTAGGGTTATATAACATTTATCTATTTATTTTTATTCTTGAGTTTACTGGCACAATGTACATCACAGAGTGATCACATTCATCATAGCGAATTTGTACCTGTATTTGATATATCCTGATCCCTTTTATCCCAATCCTCTCCACTCCCTTCAACCTCTCTACCCCACCTTATTCAGTTTCCATTTTATCCTTCTTTTATCATTTTTTTCTTTTCCTTTCCTTGCTTTTCCCCCTCTCTGTTCCATAGTTCCCTTTCCTTTTGAGAAGTTTTTTCCTATTTCATAATACCTCTTTTATACTTTGGTCTTTATTTATGCTTTTGGTTTCTGACACCAGAGAAACAATGCTATATTTCTATGTGTATGTCTGATTTATTTCACTTAAGAGTATGGTCTCAAGGTGCATTCATTTAGCTAGGAATGTCTCAAGTTTATCCTTCTTTATGACTAAGTAGTATTCCATCACATAAAAAAGTACCCTTTTTTTAATCCCTTCCTTGGTTGATGGGCATATGTGTTGACAAGATTTAGTTATTACAAACTGTGCTGCTATAAACATGGGTGAACATATGTCACTGTGGTATGATGTTTCTAATTCTTTCAGGAAGACACCCAGAAGGGGACTAGTTGGGTCAAAGGGGACCTCTAATCCTAGTTTTTTGAGGAGCCTCCACACTGATTTCCACAGTGGTCACACCAGTCTATACTCCCAACAGTAGAGAAGTGTTCCTCTTCCACACAGTTCCATCAACATTTGTTATTAGTTGTTTTCTTGATAATAGCCATTCTTTCTGGAGTGTGGTGGAATTTTGTTTTAATTTGCATCTCTCAAATGGCCAGTTATGCTGAACATTTTGTCATATATTTATTTGCTATTTGTATTTATTCATCTGAGAAGTATGTATTCATCCCAGATGTGCATTTTTGGATTGGATGTTTGAATTTGGTGGGGTCTGATTTTGTAAATTCTTCATATGTTCTAGATATTAGTCCTTTGTCTGAGAGACAGCTGGCTAAATGTTTTCCTACTCTGTGAGCTGTCTTTGTACTTTGTTGGTGATTTTGATACAGGGGAACAAAACTCCCAACCTACTAGATGTTCCGTACAAGTTCATGTTTTCTAAAGTTGAAGAGTGAATTTTAGGAGCAATGGAGGTTATGAGCAGAATATATTTATTGAGAGAAAGAAAGCTTCTGTCTGAGAGAGAGACAGAAGAGGTCCTGAGTGGGTTGCCAAAGACTGTCATTTCTAGGAACCTTTATAGAGTAAAACCACAGGTCCAAGATGAGGAAAACTTGGGAACTTGTATAGACCTATGTCTTCAAGTGTTCAGCCTACTATCTCCTCCAGTAGATTTAGTGTTTGTTTTAGTGTTTAGATCTTTGGTCCATTTTGATTTTAGTTTAGTGTATTGTGAGAGACATGAGTCTAGTTTTAGTCTTTGGTATGTGGAAAGCCACTTTTCCCAGCAGCATTTATTAAAGAGGCTATCTTTCTTCCTGTGAACATGCCTGTCTCCTTTGTCAAAGATCAGGTGACAGTGTTTGGAGTTGTTTCTGCATCTTCTAATCTGTTACATTGATGCTTAGGACAGTTTTTTTTTTCCAGTACCATGTTGTTTTGATCGCAGTAGCTTTGTAGTAGAATTTCAAGTCAGAGATTATGATGCCTCCTGCCTTGTCTTTGTTGTCTAGGATTGTTTTTGCTATTTTAGGTCTCTTCTGGTTCCAAATAAATTTTAGAAAGGTTTTCTCTAGTTATGTGTGGTATGCTAAGGGCATTTTGATTGGAATTGTGTTAAAACTGTATAATAATTTTAGGAGTATGACAATTTTCATTATGTTGTTTCTTCCTATCCATGAGCAAGGAGATATCTTTCCATTTTCTGATATCCTCTTTGATCTCCTTTTTAGAGTATCTTAATTTTCAATGTATCAATCTTTTACCTCCTTTGGTAGATTGAGTCCTAAACATTTCATTTTTTTTGGATGCTATTGTGAAGAGTATGGTTTCCCTAATTTCTTTCTCAGTGCATTTGTTGTTTGTGTACAGGAATGCTATTGATTTTTGAGTGTTAACTTTGCATCCAGCTATGCTACTGAATTTTGATATTAAGTCTTTAGAGTTTTTTGAGATCTATGTAGAGGATCATGTGATCAGCAAATAATGATAATTTAATTTCTTCCTTTCCTGTCCTAATTCCTTTTATTTCTTTTTCTTGTCTAATTGCTCTGGCTAATGTTTCCAGAACTATATTGAATAAGAGTGGTGAGAGTGGACATCCTTGTCTTGTTCCTCACTTTAGAGTGAAAGTTTTCTACTTTTGTCCATTTAGTATGATGTTGGCTGTTGGTTTGTTATAGATGGCTTTTATCAGATTGAGATAAAGATCATCTATTTCAATTTTCTGTGGGGTTCAAATGAATGAGTTGTTGGACTTGTTAAATGCTTTTTCTGCATCTATTGAAATGATCATGTGATTTTTGTCTTTGGATCTGTTGATATGGTGTTACATCTATTGATTTGGGTATGTTGAACCATCCCTGCATTCCTGAGATGAATCCTACTTGGTGTTGGTGAATAATCTTATTGATGATTTGCTGCAGTGTGTTTGCCAGTATCTTACTGGGAACTTTTGCATCTATATTCATTAGGGAGATTGACTTTTAGTTCTTTTTTTTTGTTTGCATCCTCTTCTGGTTTTGGTGTCAGGGTAATACTTGCTTCCAGAAATGAGTTTCAGAGCACTGCTTCCCTATCAATTTCATGAAAGAGTTTTATCAGTAGTGACATTAAATCTTCCCTAAATTTCTTATAGAATTCAGCAATGACTCCATCAGGACCCGGATTTTTCTTTGTTGGTAGGTTTTTAATTCCATTTTCAATTTCATTGACTGATGTTGGGTTATTTAGAAGTTTTATATCTTCTTGATTCAGTTTTGGCAATTTATACATATCTAGGTATCTCTCCATTTCTTCTGTGTTTGCCATCTTATTAGAATGCAGGTTCTTGAAGTAAGTATTGGTGATCTGGATTTCCACAGGATTCACTGTGATTTTACCCTTTTCATTCCTAACTGTATGGATTTGAGTCTTTTCTTTCTTCTTTTTGATAAGGTTGGCTAAGAGTTTATCAATTTTATTTAATCTTTCAAGGCATCAACTCTTTCATTGATTCTTTATATTGCTTTCTTAGTCTCAATTACATTAATTTCTGCTCTTATCTTTATAATTTCCTCCCTTACATGAGCTTTCAGTTTGATTTGTTCTTTTTCTAGAAGTTTGAATTCGACACTTGGTGTTTATTTGTAGCTCAATTTCTTTAAGCACATACCCTCCCCACAAAAGAATGTAGGTCTCCAAAGATCTTATGATGAGTATAGAACAATAATGCAATTATTCTACTTACTCATACAGGAAAATACTGTCAAGAATCTAAGCCAGAATGTTTTAGATTCTTCATCTTAAATGCATTTGAAAAAACTGTGATTGTGATTGAAACTTATGATTAAGATAAGTATCTTGACTCGCTAGTATCCTGACTTTCTGATTCTTCACCCAGCCAGAACAGAATTCTAGCTTCCACCACTGGCCCTTGGGTCTTTCTGGTGCAGATCCTTGATACAGACTAGCACAGGACACTGCTGCAGGCTCCATGGATTCTTTGATTTTCCAACATGCTCAAGGACCTTGACTGTTGTTTTCAACTAATTGAGACTCTTCATTTTAGTAACAAAACTGTTAGGTGGTGATACTGACTTCACACAAATAAGCAGAAATTATAGGGTCTTGCACTTCCTAAAGGAAGGTAAAAATTCATCATCCTGATAATAATTTTTAAAGAATTGAACCAGAGCATGGAAGTGTATATAATCTCAGCTACTTGGGAGACTGAGATAGGATAATAATAAGATCAAGGCTACCCTGAGCAATTTAGCAAGATGTGTCAAAAATAAATAAATTAAAAGGATTATAGATTTAGCACTGCTCTATAGTGCTTGCTTAGAAAAGAAAATAAATAAAACCAAATTTGTATTAATCAATGCTTCCTGGAATCAGATGTATAAAAATGTGAGATGACTGCTTGTTCATGTTTGTTACAGCACAATTCATAATAGAGAAACTATGGCAACAGCTTTGGTGCCCATCAATAGAAAAATGCATAAAGAAAATGTGGTATATATATTGGAATATGATTCAGCTATTAAGAATGAAAGCATGTCATTTTCAGGTAAATGGGTAGAATTGGAGACCATGATGTTAAGTAAGAGATCTGCATTTGTAGCCAGGTGACAGCATCCAAGATGAAGACAAGGATTGAAGCTCTCCTGAAAGCAGATAGCAGCCAAAACTGCTTTGAAGAAAAACCACCAAAAAGCAGCTTATTCAGGAAAGTCAGGAGCATAAAATCTTCCCCTCCTGTTCTCTTTTTATGCCATTTTAGCAACAATCCTCAGGTGAGTTGCCATACCGAGAAACACAGTGACTCAGTTCAGCTGGGTATTCTCACTTAAATTGATCATTTATTAATCCACCACAGTCTACCCCTGGTCAACTTGATAACCAGACTCATTTATTTAAACCATAATCTCCAGTGGCAGATTTGTAAAATATTAACATGGTTTGATCCATTCAGATTCACATTAATATAACAATTACTTGCATATAATTTTTGTTGTGCTCATTTCCGCACCAAAAACAAATATTCAAAGGGTTCTCAAAATTCCAAGGTAAAACCAGAATGCCTTGAGTAAGCTGATTACAAACAGGTGTCTAAAAACTACACTTGTACATGCTTTACAATAACTCCCTTCTGTTCCTTACTTTATTTTAAAATCTTATTTAATAGCCTATGCTCTTAAAAATTAATAATTTGTTTACAAAATGCAATCAAGCAACACAGTGCATCCATATTGAAAAATATGTCAAGTTTTACAACTCCTTTGGTTTCCTTTTATGTACATAATTTAGCAATAATTAAAAACCAATATTATATACATCAATATAATATTACTACATTAAAATCATATTAAGAGAGAGCTATTAAAATTACTGCCCTCATTTCCATAGCTGATCATGGGGTCGTAGCTGGTATTTAGAACTACCTTTCTCTACTACCCACTCTGTATTCCCTTGGCCTTCAGCAAGCAACTCAGCAGGTCTTCATTCTTTCCTTGGTGGGGCAACCCATATCCTCACTCCTGAAGACTGAACCATTTGTTATTTTGCCTGGACTGGGTCGTTGTAGTTTCCCATTAACTTAATAACGGGGCATGGTAATACTAGGAGGCACCCCAAGGGACCTCCTACACTTCAAGTATATTCCTTTTTTCCAGCACTGTGGAGCAGTAGTTCTAGTTCCCCTTGATGGTCTTGTTGATCACCCCCACCAGCACTGTAACTCAGCGGTAAGAGGAGACCAAAACGACCAGGGAGACCTGCTGTCCCATAGTCAAGTATTCAGTTTCCACTAATGCCCAGTAGTTGGCCTTCACTGAAATTTACCTATGGGGCCCTGTCAGGGACTCCAAACAGCATCTCATCTCCCACCCATCTCCTACCCTCAGGAGAGCAGAGGCTGCTGAGTTTGGGCTGCTTTTCTCTTGGCAGGAGTTCCTCTCTTCGCCTTCACATGGGCGTTTGCCTCTTGGTTCTCAGTGCAGACTCCCTAGCTTTCGGCACCAGCCCCTGGGCTTTCCAGGACTGACCCTTTAGTTGTCCACAGCAGACACCTTGTCCTTCTGATGTGGACTTATGGAGACATTGGTGTGGGATCCAGGCCCTTGGCTGGATTCTGGACAGATCTCCTGCATTTGACGTTTTGGCTGATTGTTATAATCCTATAAATTATGTGTCTTGTATTAAATCTACTCCATTGCAAACCCTGACTACAACATCATGTATTCTTTATTACATTCTACTTTGTTTGAAAAGTGTTAGTCATGACCCACTGAAGTGATTTAATGACACAAAACTTAAAGATGAATGTTACAAAGAATGTCAGAGAAATCAAAGGAAAGAAAACTTTCTCAATGAGAGGAACTTGTAGACCATGGAGGAAGAGAAGACTAAGGAAACATCAGGACATATGATAAGGTTGAGGTTAGGTGACAAATTGTGTAATGTAGTGTAAGAATAAAGGAAGTTCAGCTTTTATCAGTGTGTTAAGAGGATGACTAAGATAACAACTTCTGGGGCTGGGAATTTAGCTCAGCAGCTTAAGCACTTGCCTGGTGGGCACAAAGTTGTGAGTTCAATCCCTGGTACCCAAAAACAAAAGATAACTCCCATTCAACTATAAGAAATTATTTATTTTAAGATCAAATGTATGTATTTTATTTTTACTAGTAGATGTTTGCTGTACATAATAATTACATTTATTTAGGGAGTTTGCACATGTATATAACACATCTTAATTCTTTTTCATTCCCTTCCTCTCCCATCACTCCCTGCTCCCTCCAATTCTTGTTCCTTTTTCCATTTGAAAAAGCTGTTTTTATTTTTCCTTCAATTCTCTCTTTAAAAATACCCTTTCCCTTCCTTCCTGCCACACTTCCTCCATCTCTTCTTCTTTCCAGCTGAAAAAGATCTTCACACTTTCTATTATCTATCCTTTATTTTGTTCTTTGTTTATATTTTGGGTTTCTCATATAAGGGAAATTGTGCAATATTTAAACATGTTTGATTTATTTCACTTAACATTATGTTCTCAAGGTGCATCCATGTACCTACAAATGACTCAAGCTTATCCTTGTTTATGCCACAGTAGTACTCCATTGTGTATAAGTATCACTTTTCCTCTATCCATCCATCTGTTGATGGACACATAGGCTGTTTCCAAGATTTAGCTGTTATAAATTATGCAGCCATAAACATGGATATGCATGTATCATTGTAATATGATGACTTTAATTCTTTTGAGAAGATACCTAGAAGGGGAATATTTGGGTCAAATGGAATTTCTATTTTAAGTTTTTTGAAGAATCTCCATACTGATCTCCATAGTGACCATACTAATTTCCACTCATACTGAGAATGTATAAGGGTATCTTTTCCTCCCACAGTCATGCCAACATTTGCTATTATTTAATTTCTTGATGATAGTCATCATTTCTGGAGTAACAAGGTATCTCACTGTTTTTAAAGCTGCATTTCTCAAATGGCTGGTGATGTTGAACTTTTTTTCATGTATTTAGTGGCCATTTGTCCTTCTAAGAAGTGTTTCTATGTCAGTTGCCCATTTTTGAGTGGGTCTTTTATTTTGGTTGTCTAACTTTTTTGAGTCCTTAATATATTTAAATGTTGGTCCTCTGTCTGAGGAATATCTAGCAAAATGTTTTTCCTGTTCCTTAGGCTGTCTTTTTACTCTGTTGGTAGTTTCCTTTGATGTGCAGAAGCTTTTTAATTTGTTTAATTTCCACATGCTTTCATAATTTTCATGGTTTATGTTGCTATTGATTTCTAGTTTCATTGCACTATGTATGATCTAGAAATATGCTTGGGATAATTTTAATTATTTTTCATTTATTTACGCTCACTTTATAGGGTGTCATATAGTCTATTTTGAAAGTTCCATGTGCTGCTGAAAAGGCTGTGTACTTTGTTATTCTAGGTGAGACACTGTAGATACGTATTACACACATTTTTTAAAGGTTTGGGGCAACACTCCTATTCTTTGTTGAATTTTATCTAGTGGATTGGTCTATTAGTGACAGTGTGATATTGAGTTTCCCTACTATAATTGTATTGATGATATCTGATATTTTATGTGCATTAGTCTTTGTCTGGTGTTTGGTGCATATATGTTTATAATTGTTGTTTCTTCCTGTTGAATTTTTCCCTTAACCAATATATAGTGACCTTCTTTGTCACTTCTGATCAGTTTTGACTTGAAGTCTACTTTGTCTGAAATTAGAATTGCTACCCTCGTTTATGTTTGGGTTCCTGTTTCATGGAATACTTTTCCCATTCTTTGATTTTCTGTCTGTGAATTTCTTTCTTTTTTTTTTTCGGCACCAGGGATTGAACTCACAACCTTGTGCTTGCCAGGCAGTGTGAATTTCTTTTTGGATTAAATGTGTTCTTTTTGTATACTGTATGTGGTTGGGTTTTGTTTCTTGATCTATTCTACTAATCTATGTCTGTTGATTCAGGAATTAAGACCATTCACATGAGAATTGTTACTGAAAGTGACTGAATCCTGTCATTGCATTATTTTTCTGTTGCTCATTTTCGAGTGCATTAATTCTGTTAGACATTTTGGCATTGTAGGTTCCATTGTCTCTTTTTCAGGTATCCTTGAGAATTTTTAGGGTGCTAATTATGTGGTCATTAATTTTTAAGGTTTTATCTGGCACCAGCCATCTGGAACCAAGTAAGAAATTAGATTGTGCTTGTCCAGATATGAACAAACTCGTAGAGAGTATAGAGTTCACCAGTAATCATAATAAAATACTAAAGATTTCCTTGGAGTCAGAGTACAAAACAAGAAATTGTAGTGTTGCCTGGGGATGACATGCTATGCTACCTCCTTTTTCCTGAAGTTTTATTCCATTATATTGACAAGATGGATAAAGCAAGATCATGAAGGTGTGCAAATGATTCTTAGGGCATGGACACAGATTGTTTAGTTTAGTTTTAAATTGTTTCCCTACTCTTCTGTCTTGCATTTTGTTTTTATTATGTTTGTGTTTTGAGACACAACTTTCTTTGGTAGCAGAGGCATATAGTGTTCAAATCTGAATGGAAGAATCTTAAAAACTATGTGCCTTCTACCCAAGATCTTAGTTGAGAGGCCTAGTATAAAGAATAAGCATCCTGGGAAATCCAGCTAATACGGCCTCTTGCTTTTAGGGTATTCGAAGTATCCTAGAAATGTATCCCCCACACATGCACTGCTGAGTGTGGCAGGGCAGTTGCCAATATTTGCACCATCTTCCCGTGCATGTGTTGCACAAAGAGCTTCTAGAGAGGTAAGTGGCGTCAAAGTCAGATGGTGTTTCACAGTAGTGATTGGTTTTTTTCTTTTCTTTGTTTTGCCCACTTTAAAGAAGAGAATATGTGCAAACAAACTTACTTGTATTTGAATGGCTCTAAGGGCTACAAATTAACTTGATTGGGGTATGTTCCCTCATCATATTAAATTTAAGAACAAAAGATATCTCAGACATTTATAGTCATAAGATTTTTGAAATAAAATTGGTAGGTTTAGGAAGTAAACTCTGTTTTGTTTGCATGTTCCTCCTGGTGTGGTGTTTTGTTTTGTTTTGTTGCACTAGTCATCAGAAGTTAGGTTTCTTTGCTTCATTTTTTTCTTCAGATTATTCAATTGGAAAAAAGTATAAATGTTATTTATTTCAGACAGCATTTTTTCCTGTTGTTTTTAAATGTATATTCAAAGGAAATGTCTCAACTTTATTTTTGATCTTTTTAAAAAATCATTTGGACCCTGGAAATTGATTCTCATTTATTGTTAGATTCTGTTGCCCTTCCTTTCTTCCTAAGTAGTAAATAGCAATGTAATTAAGCACTTGTGATCTAGTATCTGAAGCCAGTTAACTACCTAGTTCTTCTCAGAGCATTTCAAAAGGTTGCCTTAAATGGCCCGTTAGTTCTTTTCAGAATATAATTGCAAGTAGGAAGTAATGGCCTCCTTGGTATACTGCAATAAAGTCAGACAAAATGCATACTTTATAGCTTTCAGGTTTTTCACTGTATAAAGTCTGTCCTTTCCTACCTGGACAAACCAATGAAAAAGAAAATTTTAAATAATTTCCTTACAGATGTTTTATTTAAGCAGGTAGCACAATCCACTAATATTGTTTGATCTGTGTTTGTTATATTGGTTGTAATTAATTTTTTAAATTCATAAACTAGCAGAAATTTATTAAATTAACTACTAACTACATTCACCTTGTAAATTTCTGTATAAAACTTGTTGACAATGCACTGACTTTAGAAAGCCGTTAATGTATATAAATAGAGTGTAAATAAAATAGTGTTGATGTACTGAAATATGAGTTGTATAAAAAAGTATTGGTAATTGTATATGGAGTGTACCTGTTTATCTGTAACTATTATCCAAACAAATTAAATACTGTGGATGCCCATGTGCTGTTTTTCCTCATACAAGTAAACACAAAACATCAAAAAAAATTTTTTTAAGGTTTTTTTGTTATGGAAACACCATATTTCTTCATTAATTTTGAAAGATAGTTTTGCAGGATATATCACTCCGGGTTGGAAGTTGTTTTCTTTTAGGGCTTGAAATACTTTTTGGCTGGCTGTCTTGGTCTTTAAGGTTTATGTTGAGGAGTCTGCTGTAATTGTAATTAGCTTAACTTTATGAGTGATTTGCTGTTTTTCTCTAATAGCTTTTAAAATTCTTACCCTGAATTAGACTTCTGGGATTTTGACCATGATCTGTTTGGTTTCCAGGTCCTGGCGAGACTGAATTTTACTGCTGATATCTATTCAGTTATTTTGATTCTATTTTATTTTTGTTTTTTTAATTTTCTATTTTATTTTTCTAAGATATATGTTTTTATAGCTTCTTCTGAAAATGGGATGTCACACTAGCCCAGAAACAGGAATCATTAGAAATTCCAAGTAGAATAATACCTTGGTTAGTGAATGCTCTCTTCATGAACTCCTGATTGGGTGGTAGGCGTGACCATGGCCATCTTCCACAGAATCATGAAACAAATTAAGATTTTCACCTGAGATACCATTGAATGTATAATAAGTTAATAATGAATGAACTTTTTGGCAGTGACCTATGAAATCTTTTAGTTATATTATTTTTACTTTTTAAGAAAAAGAAACAAATATAAAATATCCTGTAGGTTTTCCTCAACTACAAAAGACTTTGCAGTGACATAAATGGAGTCATTCTATTTTGTTTTCCTACTGATACATTCTTTATTATATTGTATAACACAGATACCTCCATTGTATTTGCACATAACTTAATGGTTAGGAGGTTAATACTTGCCAATAAATACCTGAAAAAATTTGAGCAAGTTATTTTATTTCTCCAGTTATTTCTCAATTTCTCTATCTGTAATAGTGATCTCATATGGTTATGTGGGTGTTAGTTGGGGAATATATGGGTAAAGCTTTAAATCCTGTCACAGTTCTGGGTTGTTATTATTATCATCACTATCCTATTCAGAGTACCTTCACATACAAAGGACATAGGGACAGGAGATTATATATGGAAATATTTCCCTTCTTTGCAATCAACCTAAATGACCAAGAACTTGAGGTATGGTGTTTTTGACCTGAAAACTTTTCTGAATTTCTTACTTTCTGTTTCAGGGGGATGAATTTAGAGAAAACCCAACAGCATGAATAATACTGACTAAAGGTGTTATGGAAAATATGTTCAGTTTTCTATTAATCTAGTTTAGTTTGGAAATAGAAAAATAAAGTGAAATTCACTTTAATTCAATCTTGAAATAGCAAATTTGAATTTTGAAATATGAAAAATGTTGCTATGTATATGTACTTAAAGTAATTTGCTGTGTGAGTTGAGTGTAAAAGGCATTATTGCTAACTTCCCACTTGACCTTCTATTTGTGTTATTAAAATAAGAAGCAAAGATTGTGATAGTTAAATATTATCTAACAAATAGCAAGTTCAAAGTCTAATATTTATATGATTTACACCTATTTGAATAATATAAATAAAACATTATGCTTACAATATAACATCTTAGTGATCAATTTGCTATCTAAAATGCCTATCAATCAGTCATTCAAACTAAATAGCTGGTGTTCATAGAGCTAGCTCTTCCTATTGGTATATTTGCAATTAAAAGACCTACATTTAATACCACAGCATCCAGATAAGATTTTTTTAGACTTTTTTTATTTTGAAGAGAATAAAACCAAAAGAAATAAAACAGAATAGAGTAAATCAAAACAAAACAATGAACATGATACAAGACTTCAAAACAAGATAAAAGGAAATCAATGATGTCTACCATGATGCCTCTTGCTATCTTCAAAATAACTTCCCGTACCATCAGACACAATAAAATCAAATAAAACAGAACAGAATAAAACCAATCAAAAGAAAACAATGAAAGCAATACAGAACTTCAAAACAAGACAATAGGAATACAACAGTGGCTGCCATGATGCATCTTGTTATCTTCAAAGTAGCTGCTTATACCATCAGACATAAAGATCAAACAAAACAAAATAGAATATAATCAATCAAAAGAAAACAAGTAAAGCAATACAGGGATTCAAAACAAGATAATAGGAAATCAACAATGGCTACTATAATACATTTTGTTATTTTTGAAATAGCTGTCCTTGCCATCAAATATAGTAAAATCAAACAAAACAGAATAAAACCGAGCTAAACAGAACAATGAAAACAATATAGAGTTTCAAAACAGGAGAATAGATTGACAATGGCCACTGTCTTCCCATTTTAGACATTTCCTCCCCGTTTGCTTTCATATCTATTGTGTATTTTGGATCCCACTAACTCCTTTAGTTTTTTATATTAGGGAGATGATATAATGTTCACCCATGTGACTCTGAACCATTTCACCCATAAGCATGATCTCAAGTTGTATCCATTTACCTACAAAAGGCTTGAGGTTGTCTTTCTTTAGAGATGAGTAGCTTTCCATTGCATAGAAATGCCATATCTTTCTTATCCATTCTGCACTTGATGGGCAAGTTACCCCTACTTTTTTTCTGGTTCCCTGTCACATAGAGCATTGTTTTATCTTCTTTGACTTTTAAGTCTATGAATTTCCTTTCTAGTTAAATGTGTTTCTTGTATAGAGCATATTGATGGCTCTTGTCTCTTGCTCCACCCTGCCTGTGCTTCTTTTTATTGATGAATTGAGGCCATCTACATTAATGGTTATGGCCAGCATGCACTGGCTCATCTCTGCCATGCTATTTACCTGCTGTTGGCTGTCCATTTTTCCCTTCCATTCAATTATCTGCCCCACTTTATGATCCCCCTCTGCCACTGTTCCTGGAGCTGTGGTCTTTTTTATCTTTCTCTAGAATGTCCTTCAGTATTTTTTTGTAGGGTTGGTTTGGCAGTCATGAATTCCTTCAGTTGCTCTTTGTCATGAAAGTATCTTGTTTCTCCATTAATTTTGAA